>JABUQX010115688.1:12500-15000 GCA_015478945.1 Trachelipus rathkii | reverse complement strand
ATAATTATTAAAACATTTTAATGTTTTAATTAAACCACGTAATTTATATTAACTCATATCAAATAGAACTAAAATTATTTCAAAGTTTCTTAAAACTTCTTTAATAAATCAATCATTATCTTTGAACAAAGAATTTATTATTAACTGTTAATAC
Organism: Trachelipus rathkii; assembly: GCA_015478945.1. Lineage (NCBI taxonomy): Eukaryota > Metazoa > Arthropoda > Malacostraca > Isopoda > Trachelipodidae > Trachelipus > Trachelipus rathkii. Next base: position 14,846 of record JABUQX010115688.1, on the reverse strand, counting down.
TTTTTGTTTATAAATTTTATAACTATCAAGTTTTAAAATAACTTTTACTAAAATTTTATGAAATTTTATTAAAAACATATATTTTATGGTACCTTAAAGCAATAAATCAGTAAATCAGTAAGGCCAGCCCCCTAGCACCACTCCTACATCAAGCTATGCCAAACGTTTTGTCTATGATTAATTGGCTTTCATCATCTTTTAGCATGTAATAAGTATAAATAACAAATAAGCTCTTTCTCTGGCTAACATAACAATGTATTTTATTAAAATCATTCTAAGTTTTTATTTAAAAATAACAATTATTCACTTACATTTATATTATCACTCGATGTTAACTAAAAATATTTCAAAAGTTTTTTTTTAAATAATTCGGTTTCTTTAATTATTATTATTAATTAACTATGTACATTGCCAATGCCATCACGAGAAAACACAACAACCCGCACTCCTTACAGATACGAAACTGACCTCTCTCTGTAAAATTGTGTTGAAATAACTACTTTAGGCCTAAATTTAGGAATCCTTTTTGTAACCCGAGGCGATTTAAGGCTAATTCCAGGTCAAAATATATTTCAAACTGACCTTTTTCTGTAAAATGTGGTGCAATAACTACGTTAGGCCTAAATTTAGGCCTAAATTTAGGCCTAAATTTAGGATAAGCCTAATTTAATCCTAATACCAGTTCAAAAGGTAATTCCCGTATAGACAAGAATCATTGTTATTATTATTTTTATAAATATATTTCAAACTGAAACATGCTGGATCGGTAAGATCCTTTAAGCAGGTAAAAAGGAAATGTTTTCCTTACTTGTGATTGGTCGGGGTAATCCTTATCTCTATATGACCTCGTATGTGATTGGTCGAGAATTATTTTATCGTCTTTTGAAAATTAACGTTGTTCTTTAAACTTGTATTTGAGCAGGTGTGTGTTTTATTATCTTTTAGACCCAAACTCATTTTAAAATCATAGTCATTTTAGCTGTTATGCGGTGCACAAGTTATCTGATTTGTATTAAAAGTGTTTTATTTTTACTAAGTGTATATCATATTTATAATAAATACTTACATTGAGGAATAATTATTAATTTCACTAGAATAGATAATAATTAATTCACTAGTTCATAAGCTAACCACCAGGGCTCAGCATGAGCCCCACCCGCAAAGGCAGCCAACCCCGCACCCGCAGGTGCGTCCCGCCGCGTCCCCAGCCCGCCGCATGCGCCGCAGGCGCCAATTTTCGCGTTCCCGCACGCCGCGGGCGCCCGCAGGCACAATATTTCCGCACGAATGAAATATATATATATTTCATTCGCGCGGAAATATCGCGCCTGCGGGTGCACGCGGCGTGCGGGAACGCGGAAATATTGCGCCTGCGGGCGCATGCGGCGGGCTGGGGACGCTGCGGGACGCACCTGCGGGTGCGGGGTTGGCTGCCTTTGCGGGTGGGCTCATGCTGAGCCCTGGTGGTTAGCTTATGAACTAGTGAATTAATTATTATCTATTCTAGTGAAATTAATAATTATTCCTCAATGTAAGTATTTATTATAAATATGATATACACTTAGTAAAAACAAAACACTTTTAATACAAATCAGATAACTTGTGCACCGCATAACAGCTAAAATGACTATGATTTTAAAATGAGTTTGGGTCTAAAAGATAATAAAACACACACCTGCTCAAATACAAGTTTAAAGAACAACGTTAATTTTCAAAAGACGATAAAATAATTCTCGACCAATCATACGAGGTCATATAGAGATAAGGACACCGACCAATCACAAGTAAGGAAAACATTTCCTTTTTACCTGCTTAAAGGATCTTTCCGATCCAGCATGTTTCAGTTTGAAATATATTTATAAAAATAATAATAACAATGATTCTTGTCTATACGGGAATTACCTTTTGACCTGGTAATAGGATTAAATTAGCCCGTCTACAAAAAGGCTTATCCTAAATTTAGGCCTAAATTTAGGCCTAACGTAGTTATTGCACCACATTTTACAGAAAAAGGTCAGTTTGAAATATATTTTGACCTGGAATTAGGCTTAAATCGCCTCGGGTTACAAAAAGGATTATCCTAAAGAAGTAGTTATTTCAAACCATTTTACAGAGAGAGGTCAGTTTTTCGTATCTGTAAGGAGTGCGGGTTGTTGTGTTTTCCTCGTGATGGATTTTCAATGTACAATGATAATAATTAATAATAATAAAGAAGAAAACCCAAATTATTTAAAAAAAAAACTTTGAAATATTTTTAGTTTAACATCGAATGAATAATATAAATGTACGTGAATAATTGTTATTTTTAATAAAAACTTAAATGATTTTAATAAATACATGTTATGT
>JABUQX010115688.1:0-2500 GCA_015478945.1 Trachelipus rathkii | reverse complement strand
ACCTTGTTATAACCCTTTTATAGTTATCTCTTTAATGGTAAGGTGTTAAAACAGCTTTAGTTTTTGGTTATTTTATTAAATTTACATTCAGAATATATTTAACAAGTTCGGTGCCTTCCTATCAAGTAGATTTCTATATAATATATATTAATTTTTCTAGCTGACCTGCAACCGAATTAAGTTTTCATCTGAATCGAGAGAGAGAGAGAGAGAGAGAGAGAGAGAGAGAGAGAGAGAGAGAGAGAGAGAGAGAGAGAGAGAGGGAGGAGAGAGAGAGAGAAGAGAGAGAGAAAGAGAGAGAGAGAGAGAGAGAGAGAGAGAAAGTTAGAAATCATATTTTAGATAAAGTATAACAACTTTAAATATAATATAAACCCTAATTTTGTAAGGAAAACATTATAAACAATCATTATATCACAAAAACACCATATAATAACACATTACTACAAAACTTACGTGTGGGAGGCAGATTTCTATCGACTTAACCAACATCCGCGGCTTACACTATAACTTTGCTTCCGTGGAATACCATCTCTCCAACTCTACCCCTAACCTTTTGTTCTTCTCTGAGACCCAGATGGATAAAAATTCATTCTCTAACTAGTTTAATTTATCTAACTATAACTTATTTCATAATTTCCGTTTGAAGGGTGGAGTAGTGTGCCTATATAAAACATAAATCACTCCTGTAACACGTCTCGAGCATCTCGAATCTAATAACTTCGATGTTCTGTGGCTCAAAATCTTTCTTCCTTCTACTGCAATAATCTTGTGCTTTCGCTACTGTTCTCCTAACAGAAAAGATTTTCACGCCTTTTTTGAATATGTTACGATTCTCACGAGACTTATGTTCTCATCCAAATACTGAGGCCGTCTATTTAGGGGATTTCAATGGATACAACACTGAATGGTTGGGGTCCTCTCATGCTGATTTAGGTTGGGAGGAGGCCGAATCATTTAGCATTCTCAACGATCTGGAGCAACTAATTAGAGACCCCTCACACATTCCAGATCGTCCTAACCAATTCTTGAACACACTTGACCTATGTTTCACCACTAGTCCTTCTCTCTTTAAATACACCACTTTCGCTCCTATCGGTAAATCTGACCACAACCTTATATCTCTTAATTTTAATACTTTCTAACAGCTCCATCCTGACCTAAGAGTTTTTCTGGCACTTTGATCGGGCCGATTGGGGGAGGGGGGCCTTGCGTCACTTCTACGCTAGCTATAATTGGAATGACTGCTTTGACTCTGGTGACGCTTCGGTTTCTGCCGATAAGGTGGGAGCTGTAATCGTTGATGGGATAAGCAGGTTCATTCCTTCTTCGACTAAATTTTTCTCTCTCATAATCCAGGTTCGATCGTGCCTTGTTTCTGCCATTCAGGCTTAGAGACAGTGGCATAATCGGGAGTGAAAAAATTCTTTCTTCTATCACTCTTGCTAATTTTCATTCAGCTATAAATCGTTGCAGGGATACTCTTCGTCGAGGAAAGCGGGCTTTCATTAAACGAAAATGCTTTAACCTCCTTAGTTCTCCTACTGATAAATTTTTTTGGCCTCTTGCCAAAAATATCTCTAACAACTTCTGTAAATCTGTCTTTCCTCCTCTTATTCAGATCTGATTGGTTCTGTTGCTAATTCATTCCAACCTAAAAAGGACAATCCTTCTCCAAACTCTATTTTCCTCTATTCAACCCTAGACGATGGTCTAGCATTCTCATTCCTCCTCCTTCTCGCTCAGGTGTCTCTGTCTTTTGCCTGTGATTACATTGATCGGGTGCATGGCTCCTGAAATCTATTAAAAAAATTTTAGCAAAGTTTTACTACATCTCTAACCCCGAGTTTTGGGGGTGTGCTTCCGGGGCTGACCCACACTCTCGTTCAACTATATTCTCTATGTCTAAAATTACTAATATTTTACTCAAGTGTTGAAGCGCGCTAAATGTCCACCTGTTCCTAAAAGAAAAGCCGCTCCTGATCCTTCTAACTATCGTCTTATAGCTCTCACTTGTTTTCTATCTAAGTCTTTGAAACCTTCGTCAAACTCTCACTGCTTAGATTCATCTGAATTCTCATTCACTTTCTTTCTGATCGCCAGGTACGGACTTTCGGCGCTCGAGGTATACTGGTGATTATACTTTTCCTACCTAACTAATTTATGATTTCCTCTCTTAGAATACGGTGGGAGACTTGCGTAGGTGGCGCTTGACATATCCAAGGCGTTTGACCGGATATGGCCCACGCGCGTCACTGTTCTCCAAGCTCCCCTCCTTTGGATTTTCTCCTTCTCTTTGCTTACTTACTTATGTCTAGTTTTCTTTCAAAGCGCTCAATATATCGCTGTTGTTGATGGGGCGGACTTCTTCTTCTTTTTCTATCAACAGTGGCGTTTCTCAGGTTCTGTCTTATCTCCTACCTTATTCCTACTTATTAATGATATTCTCACCTGCACATCTAACTCTATTCATCGTATGACGATGACTCCGACATCTCTG
>JABUQX010115687.1:0-2500 GCA_015478945.1 Trachelipus rathkii | reverse complement strand
AAGAATAAATTGTATTTAGGTTTTATGGATTTGCAACAGGCGTATGATAGAATTAATTGGGAAGCTCTATGGCAGGTGTTAGTAATATATGGTGTTGGTGGTAAGCTTCTGAATGGAATCAAAAGTATGTATGACGATAGTGAAGAGCGTGTGTAAGAATAAATAGAGTCGAAAGTGATTGGTTTAATATTAATAGCGAAGTGAGGCAGGGATGTGTTATGTCTCCTTGGTTATTCAATTTGTATATGGATGAGGTTATGAAGGAATTAGAGATGAAGGTGGAAGGGGATCTTGTTAGAATGATGGAGAATGGAAGAGAGTGGAGGGTTCCCTACCTATTATATGAGGATGATTTGGTTTTGTGTGGCGAATCTGAAGAGAGTTTGAGAGGAATGGTAGAGAGATTTGGTAGGGTGTGTAAAAGACGCTGTTTAAAAGTAAACGTAGATAAGAGCAAGGTTATGGTTGTGAGCGAGGACAGTCCTCGGTGTGAAGCTGTGTTAGATGGTGAGCAGCTGGGAAAAGTGTCCGAGCTGAAATATTTAGGATATATATTGGATGAAAAAGGAACGGATGATGCAGAGGGTAGTAGAAAATTTGTGAATGACAGGGAGGTGGCTGGTGCAATTAAGTCCTTGGTGTAGGTAAAGGGACTAAGTCTTGGGTGACATAGGGTATTACATGAGGGTGGGAGTGTAAAGTGTGAGAAGAATTGATAAAATGAGGAATGAACGTATTAGAGAGTTGTGTGGTGTGAAGAAGGGGTAAATGAAAGAATAAATGAAAGTACGTTGAGATGGTTTGGTCATGTGAAAAGGATGGATGATAGTCGGTTGGTTAAACGGATGTATAGTGGTAAGTGTGCTGGGAATCGACCGGCTGGGAGACAAAGAAAAAGTGGATTGAGTCAATAAAGGAATGCCTGAAGGAGAGAAATGTGAGTTTGGCAGAGGCGAGAAGAAAAGTGCATAATAGGAGTGAATGGCGGGGTTTTGTGAGGGGTATGGTTGTAGCCCACCTGGGCCAAGGGATGAACCCCACATTGATGAGATGCCATAGTGAGGGTCCGTCGCAGTCCCGTGAAGCTCTAGGGTGGATTTTCTGACTGCGACGAGCTCTCACTAAAAGGTATAAAGGGGCGGTAAGTCTGGGCTTTCTTTTCGACTTGCTTCATATTCTTTTACTACTTTTCTGTTTCCAGTGCATGCTACGCACCTTACCCCAGTCTTGGGGAGAGAAGGTAGTGATGATGATGATGATGATGATGATGATATAAATATATATATATATATATATATATATATATATATATATATATATATATATATATATATATATATATATATATATATATATACTTTTTATATATATATATATATATATATATATATATATATATATATATATATATATATATATATATATATATATATATATATATATATATATATATATATATATATATATATATATATATATATATATATATATATATATATATATATATATATATATACGATATATATATATATATATATATATATATATATATATATATATATATTTTCATAAAGTACTTGGACTTGTACTTGATACCATGTACTTGTACTTGTATTTGTATTTGAACAAATTATAGAGTACTTGTGCTTGTACTTGAACAATTTTAAAGTACTTGTATTTGTACTTGTACTTGACAAAATGTACTTGAACCCAACCTTGATATATATATATATATATATATATATATATATATATATATATATATATATATATATATATATATATATATATATATATATATATATATATATATATATAACATATATATATATATATATATATATATATATATAGGGTGTCAAGAATGAAACGGCACCACTTCATATACGGGTACATTGATGAAAAATAGGGCATATTTTTGGCATTTATGCGCGTTAACGTTTCATGATACCAGCTCACACCAGTCAAAGTATAAGTTAAATATTGCGACACCGGCAAACTAGCTTACGAGACGTAAGATATGGAGGTGGTGTGTGTGTGTGTGTGTGTGTGTGTGTGTGTGTGTGTGTGTGTGTGTGTGTGTGTGTGCAGGTGTGTGTGTGTGTGTGTGTGTGTGTTTGCGGAAAGGACAATCAGCATGAATTTCCCATATGTAATCCAGTTCACCATTTTTCATATATATATATATATATATATATATATATATATATATATATATATATATATATATATATATATATATATATATATATATATATATATATATATATATATATATATATATATATATATATATATATAATATATATATATATATATATTAATAATAATAATAATAATAATATATATATATATATATATATATATATATATATATATATATATATATGTATATATATATATATATATATATAATATAATAATAATAATATATATAATATATATATATAATATATATATATATATATAATAACAATAACTATATATATATATGTATATA
>JABUQX010115686.1:35000-36473 GCA_015478945.1 Trachelipus rathkii | reverse complement strand
CTGTTTTGTCTGTCTGTGAGTCGGTGTGTCTGTGTGTCTGTGTGTCTGTCTGTGTATCTGTCTGTCTGTGTGTCTGTGTGTGTGTGTAGGTGTGTGTGCGTTCTCCTCTCTCTCTCTCTCTCTCTGCTCGTCTCTCTCTCTCTCTCTCTTCTCCTCTCTCTCTCTCTCTCTCTCTCTCTCTCTCTTTCTCTCTTAACCTTTTGTACTTCATTCCTGAACAGCTTCCAATTCCCTTGTACTTCCTCATTCATCCTGCTTCCAAACTCTTCATTTAACTCTTTTTCCTCCTACGTATGCAATTTTTAATCTTCCTTTTTTTCTCCTTTTATATATTCCATACACATTTCCTTCGAGACCTCAACATCTCATCACATTCAACCACGATTCTCTTTTATTTTTAACCGCTTGAATCACTTCTTCATTCCACTACTCATTATTGACATTCTTACTTCCTACTTCAGCACACCCACATACTTCTCTTTCACTACTAACCAAGGCTTCCTTCATTTGCGACCAAGTCCACTCACTTTCATCTTGTTCACATTCGACTGATTTATTTTCAAGTGCTCTTACATACTTTCCTTATAACCTTATTCACTTACCTTCTCACTCTTTATTCTCCCCATTTTCTTTCCTATCTCTTTCCTCCCCATCCATTCGTATACTAACTTAATCTTAAATAAAACAACGTAATCTGATGATTTGATATAAAACAATACGATCTGATGTTTTCATCGTAAACCCCCTTACTGATTTAACGTCCATCACATACTTCAATATTTCTTCACCACCACAAAATCAATCAAACTTTTCACTTCAATATCATCTCTACCTATACCAACTCTAATATACTTATGAATACTCTTGTGCCCGAAGAATGTATTACTTACGCACATGTCTCTCTTTCACAGAAATCAATCACCTATCTACCATTCTCATTTTCTCCCTCAACCCCAAAGCACCCGTTATATCATTCCTTTCTCGATCACCTTTCCAACCATTCAAGTCTCCCAACAAAATCAATAATCATTCAGATTATCACAGAACGTCACATTCCCCTTAACGTCACCCTCAGATGGATCATATGTTACAAACATACATACCTTGGCCTTCTCAAACTTAAATTTAACTATTTAGTATTTTAGTACTCATACAAACAAAATCCACCATAGCTCTGTGTCACAAGTCCCTCATCAGAATCTCAACTCCTTCTCTTATACCTTATACTTTCATTCTACTTCACTCCAGCACACATAAACATTTCACCCCCTACCACCACCACTCACCTTCATCGCTACTTTTCATCTTTGTTTCAGACACTTCAAGCAAATCAAAATTACCCTTTCTAAATACATCCATCACCTCTCTCTCCTCTTTTCCTTGCCATTTATTCCTCTAATATTCCATGTACCCAAACGATTCATACAATTTCGCTCCCGGCTGTCAAGACCAGGTCCTAGGTGTGCAATATCA
>JABUQX010115686.1:0-5000 GCA_015478945.1 Trachelipus rathkii | reverse complement strand
TATAATTAAATAATATTATATATATAATAATATATATATATATTATAGTATATATATAATAATATATATATTATATATATATATATATATATATATATATATATATATAAATATATATATTATTTAATATATATATATATTATATAGTATAATATATATATATATATTATATATATATATATTTATAATGTATACTATTATATATACATAATTGAATATCAGGAAGAATTTTATAATCTATCGCGGATTTAGCAATTTCAAAAATAAGACAGTATATTATAAGTATATATATTATATTAATATATATATTATATATATATAAATATAATTAATATATATATATATATAATAGTATATTATTGTAAATATATATATATATATAAGTATATATATTAATATATAGTATAATATAATAAAATTCTTCTTCTTGCTCTCTTAGCAGCAAAATTATTGATAATTTTCTTAGTCTTTACTGTGTTCCTACGATGGGCATATATAAGCTATTGCTTTTAATTTCAGAGTATAGAAAGAACTTTCCAGGGAATGACAGGAATTGATGCTAAGATCATTGAAAATTTAGAAATATTAAGGAAAAGTTCCTGATTTCATTCATTTAGGGAACCCAGATTATATGATGCTAGGTTTATAGGTTCTTGTTTTTGCCCTGTTCTTTTTCCACAAAATAAATTCAGCGTTAATGTTTCTAGCTCTCCGCAGTGAGACTATATAGGTAAAAATCATTTGCAAATCTCTTAAAATTTTCAATGGATTTCGATGGAACAACTGTATTAAAATTGAAATAAGTATGGATCTGTGACTTATGAAATTTCTCTTTAACTTGTTTGAAAAATATATCAATGAAAGGAATTGTAGTTTCGATTTTAAGCATTGAATAATATATCCATAATAATATATATTATTATATATTTATTACTATATTATATATATATATTATATATATATATATATATATATATATTAAATATATAATATGTATATAATAGTTATATATATATATATTAATATTATATATATAGATAACCTATAATATGTCTATCGAATTAAAATTGGCTCTGACAACGTGACATTCTTATTTTGTCCTTAACAGAATGCAGTTTTGGGATATTTTCAAAAATGCTTGAAAATTGTTCAGCGATGTTTTCAAAAATCTTTGATAAAAATATCACATTTTTAATGTGATCAAGATCATTTGCAATCTCTATTTATAATGATTGCAATGCTTGCTGTTCATAATGGAAGAGTAAAGGAGAACAAGGTTGATTTTACAAATTTCAAAAAATATTCATCTTTTGAAGTTTCAATTAATTAGTCCATCCGATAATTACTTTAAAAACTTCTCTATATATGTAAAAATTCATCGTAATTTTCCACCAATCTGGTTTCGAAAAATTGTCAATTTGTGAATTTTGTCTATTGGAAAATATTTGCTTGGTATTAAAATATTTGTCCTCTTTGCTGACCTTAAATTATTAAGTTGTTTTTACTTTGCCAAAACAATTTCTAATGTTTTGTACTTTGCGTGTACATCCCAAACCCAGATTTAAGAAATATGAACACAATGACGCAAGATATTTTCTCTTATCACAGCTTGAACATCTCCAAAACATCCCTTAATTGCTGTTGCTCCATCATATCCATGTCCAATCAGAAAGTCACTATTTACTTCTAGTGGATTTAGCATTTGTAGTATTTACCTCCGGTAGATGTTCATTTTTTATTCTTTTAACTGTCACAAAATCTAAGAAATTTTCGCAAAGCACATGTATGTGTTCTTTATTTTTTATAAATATATATTCTTTTAGTTTGCTTTCATTAGCATTTTTTTCATTTTTAAATTAAAATCAAAAAGCTTAAACCATTTAATTTTTTTATCGTTTATATTTCATGGGTGTGGATTCGAATCACCTCTAGCTCATCCCTGGATATAGCCCTGTATATATTATATAATATATATATACTATATATCTGATAGATGTACTACTTAATATATATTATTGATAAATATTATATTATATATATTATTATATATGTATAATATACTATATATATATAATATATATATATATTTATACTAATATACGTATGCTACTTAAGGTATCTATAGACACGCTATATATATATATTATATATATATATATATATATATTATATATATTATATTTATTATATAGTATATATATATATTATATAATATATATATATTATATATATATAAATACATTATATATATATATTATATTATATATATATATACTATTATATTATATATATATAGGGTGTATAATATATAGATATATATATAGATATATATTATATATATATAATATTATATATATGTAAATATAATGAATTGTTACTAGTTTTTATGAAGTATTGACTGTTGAATCATTTATAACAAAAAAATAATTTAGGTCACACATTTTTTTCACGATTTGTAAACAATTCAATATATATTCCCCTTTGCACATCGTTGGTAAATTAATAAAATCGTCTAAATTTTGATGGGGTCAATTCAATCAAAAATATATTAATATTATATTGGTGAAAGTTCTTACATGTAGGTCGTAGGATATTAATATTGTAGTTTTTCTACTTACACAGATATAGTGTACACAGATTCCTATTATACCTACATAAATATTTCAGTACATAGAGGTCACCGAGCTTACATAGGAGTTATCATATCTCGTGATATTCTATATATAAAGGTCATTATGAGTTTTTATGGTAATAATTATGCTAAAAGCAATTACTCTTACGGAAAAGGTCATTGCTTTTTCTCATTATAATTATTAAATCCTCAGAAACTTAGTTAAATTATAAAAGAAAAACAAAAGTGTCTTTTTTTTTGTTTTACTTCATTATAGTTTTCTTTACATATAATTATATAATTCTTTCTTACTTACCATGATTAATTAAAATATTTAGTCGTTTAAATCTAAATTTCTCTATGATTGCCGAATACGCACAAACATACTTACACACACACATAAATATATATATATATAATATATATATAAAATCATATATATAATATAATATATATAGTATATATAATATATACTAAATATATATAATATATATATATATATATATATATATATATATATATATATATATATATATATATATATATATATAATATAATATATATATATCATATAAAATAATATATATATACCTATATATAATACTTACTATATTATATATATATATTTATATATATATTATATATATATATATAAGTATAAATAATATTATATATATATATATATTATATATATATATAATTATTAATATATATAAATATTATATATATATATAATATTTATTATATAAAATATATATATATATATATAATTATCATATATTATATATATATATATAATATAATATATATATATTAATATAATATAATATATTATATATATATATATATATTATTATATTATTAATAAATATAATATTATATATATAAATATAGATTATATATATATATAATTGATTATTAAAATTATAATATATATATGAATATAATATATATTAGTATATAATATATTAATAATAGTAGAATTAGATATGTAAATATAATACAGAAAATTAATAGTTAATATGAATAATATATATAATATGTATAAATAAATAATAATTAGTAATAGTTGTATATAATTGTAAATAATATATATTACTTATTAGTGGCGACTACTTCCGAAGTGATAAAACTTTTAACAATAACTCATGATGCTCTTACTCTTTCTCTCTCAATCTCTCTCTCTCTCGTTACATTACATCTCTCTCTCTATATATATATATGTATATATAACTTTAATAATATATAATATATTATATTTATTAATAAGTGTGGTGAGTGGATGTATGAAGTCTGCTGACGCATTTATAGTCTTTTTAGTTAGTGGTAATTTAAATTCATTAATCAAATTAGCAATCTAAAATTTGCTATCATTTATAGCTTTGACCATTGATTCCAGCGGAAAGAACTACAACACAGCAGACACACCTACACACACCACCCACACCACACACCTTACACATAATATATATTATAATTAATATATTATATATATATATATATATAAATTAAGTATTAAATATATATATATAATAATTTATTATTATATATATAATATATATATTATAATATATTTATATAATATATAATAATATATATATATAATTATTTATACTATATAATAATATATAATAATGATAATATAATAATGTAAAATAATAATAAATATATATAATTTATAATATATATAATAATATATATTATATATTAACAGTTATAGATACTTAATTTATTAATGATTATTATATATATATATGTAATAATAAAGGATATGATATCATATATAATAAATATATATACTCAATTAATATATATATAATATTAATATAATAATTATATTAAATATAATAATAAAGATAGATTATCATATTTAACCGATATATATACCCGTATATGCAGTATATATAATAAGTAGTATATTATAATATAGTGTATAGATATATGATATAATATATATATAATATATATTATATATATAGATATATATATATATTATATAATATATTATATTATTAATAATAGTATTATTAGTAATAAATTGATATAATAAATAAAATATAAAATAATGAATATAATAATATAATGAATTGGTGATAATTAATAATATTATTATTATAGAGCTTTAAAAATATTTGAGTCTACACTGCATAAAGATTAAGTTTTCGTTGAGATAGCTATTACGTTATTTCTTTGGTGAGTATTGTTTCATGGTTGTAGCATAAGTAATTAAAATATTATATATATTTATAATTAATAATTATTATATCTAATAACATATAATTAAATTTAATACTTCTTATTATAAATAGTATGTTATAATATTATGATATTATTTTAAATTATTATTAATTTATATTTAATATTAAATATATATATTGTATATAATATA
>JABUQX010115685.1:0-25934 GCA_015478945.1 Trachelipus rathkii | reverse complement strand
ACATGTAAAAATAATGCAAAAATTTAAATTGAGTATTATTTACCTTTACTTTATATATATTATATATATATATATAATATATATAATATATAATATATATTATATATATATATATATATATATATAGATATATATATATAATATATATTATATATATATATATATATATATAATATATATATTTATTATATTATAATATATATATATTATATATAGTATATATATATATATATTATATATTATATATATATTTTATAATATATATATATATATATATATATATATATATATATTATTATTTGTATTATATAGTATATATATATATATATATATATATAATATAAATATATATATATATATATATATATATATATATATTATATATATAAATATATAATATATATATATATTATACTTACTTACTTACTTAACTTCTTGCCCTTGGCCCAACTCAATTGGAGGGCCACACTGCTTCTAGGAAGCCGGCCACCCACTCTTGGGAGGTCTCCACAGGCCGAGGATGGGAAGATATAGCAGAAGTTGTGCGAGCGGGGGCGGGCGAAGAGCGTGAGTACCCCAAAGGAGGGTGCTTCTATTTGTTCCGGGGCCGGGAAATGTTGACATCTGGTGCAGCATGGGGAGGTGACCATTGTCAAAGAGTTTTGGGAATTCTATTTTTAATAAAATTTTTTTTTTTGATTTGTATGAGATTTTTATGGGTGTGACCTGAGATCTGCTCCGGGCGAGGTCAATTTGGCCTCTTCTAGAACAGTGTCTTTCATATAGAGTGGAGATATGGCGAGGGGTAGTTTTTTGATATAAATTATATTATTTGGGGACGGTTTTGTAGGTACGTGTTAGTAAAGTTGTGTATGTGGATATGATGTAAGCCATGACTCCATTGGAGGTGGAGGTAGGGGGGGGATAATATTGTTTTAAATGTCATTGTTAGGGATTTAGCTAGTGAAGAGCGGTGGGGATTTTTTAATCTGTGTTCCGGGGAGTTGGTTGGATGAAGTTTGGATGACATTGGGTGGGATTGGATTAGATAGGAGTTGTTTTCTGCGTTAAGAAGCGGATTGAGTCTCCATCATCTCCAGGTGGGTTAGATGGAAAGGATGATAAGGTCCTCGTCATGTTAAATGTTGGAAATGGGGTGGTTTAGCTGCAAATATCAGTGATTAATTTCTAAGGGCCGGTGTTTTTTTCGAGTGATTTGTTAATTTTTTTTGAAGGTTAGGAATTTTGACAGTGTGGGGAACGGGAACCATATGTGTGGAGGTCAAAGCGTTTTATGTTAATATTTGTTTCTAGGAGTTTTGCTTTGTAAGTAGTGGTAAGGTGTGTGTTATCTATGCTTACAAAAGTTTATATTGACAATTCTGGTTCGAGCATCGTCAGATGCCGTTGGGCTTGAAATTGAAAGTGATCTAGTTGATGTTTGGGAAAATCAGAACGTCAGAGTGATTCATAGCGTAAGCCCTAATATATTTAGGTTGTAGTTTATGGGAGGGATTGTGTTCAATTAAAAACTATTGGCAATTTAGGATTGGTGAGGTCAGTAGTTAGGAAGGTAATGGAGATTTGAGGGGGGAGGCGGGTCATTCTGTTGATAGTAACCATAATTTCTAATTTGTTGTAAGTATCTGAGGTGTGCAGAGTGCTGCTAAAAATATATATATAATATAAAAATTTGTATATATATATATATATTATATATATATAGATAGATCTATATGTTATATATATAATAATATATTATATATAAAATATAAAATTTTTATTATATTTATATATATATTATTATAAAGAGCGGTTGTATGAAGACTCCGTCAGTATGATGACAGATTCTCCCCCCATCCCCCTCCATTTTAGGAGATATGATGGAGGATTGTATCTCTGCCGTGTGTTTTGGTATATTGCGGAAGGCTCTCAGCTTTACTGCCTTTTCTATATCTGGCACACTTACGCTCTCCTTTCTTTATACAATTTCGATTTTAAAGTCGTGAAATGACAGTAGCTTCAGAGAGATCCATCAATAGCAGAGCCATTCAGACATAATCCCTCTTTCAGTTACCTCGTGATCATCGCTGGCGAAATGACCACCTCTAAAATTGATGGGCTATGTTCTCTTAAAGACATTACTGTTGCGTGTAACCACTTTTTTTTTATAACATACCAAAGCCCTACCTTGCCTTCTTTTTATTAATTTCTGAAACATTCGCTGAATCTATTTTAATTTCCACTTTAGTGGAAATATTCACCTCCTTTTACTCTAGATTTCTATTTTGAAAACACTAATAAAACAGACAAATTCTAAATGTGTTCCTTTTTAACTCTCTACTTCAATTTGTCAGCAAGTTGTTGTTCATGTTGTTCATGCTGTTCATATGTTGTTGTTGTTGTTGTTTCAAATGAGAAATCATGCTAGTTTACTGTTGTTGATCTCTGCTGTTTACATCTCTTGGCTTCTCTGACTATTGTAACTTTGTTGACTATCTAAATTCCAAAATAGGACACATTCTCTCATCTTCTTCTTTCACTGAATTTATCATTCTAAGTAACTTTATTGTTCCCCAACCACAATTAGTTTTTTCTATAGTTGTATGATGCAGCTTCGCTGTTGTAGAGCTCAATATAGCCATTCCGTTAGACATAACAATCCTTTTTAGCAGTTTATTGCCTTTCCCTATTCAATCCCTGATCATTTTTCATGTGAACCATAACACCAAGTATACCTGTCATAACATGCTTCATAATTCTTCTTTCCACCCTGTTATTACCCTCTAAGTCTAATCCGCCTTTTCATATTATGTTTCCTGTTCTACGCTTGTTTCAAGTCTTCCTCAGTATGATGTCGTTTGCTAAATCGTGCTAATTACTAGGTAATGGTGCTTGTTTTTTTTCTTTTAAAGATTAATTACCGCTTTATCCAGGGGAGGATTCCTCGAGGTGTGCAGAACATGTTGCTGAGGTAATTATGCGTAAATTACGCACTTTGTCCCTTCTTTTACTAAAGCCATTTATATCTTTTAGTTTTAACTCTATGCCCGTGCTGTTTCGTTACCGGGAACATTTCTCCCGTGTTCAGTAAATCATTGTCACCTCACTACTCCCTATGACTTCGTGCCAACCATTATTGCTTAATAAACATTTCAAACATGATAAACTCTTATCACTGTAGAAAATGCAATAACCTTCTCTTCTTTTCATTCATTTTTGCAAAAGAATATCAATCCTAATTCCAAACCTTGTGATTTACTCTTCCACCATCTTTTTCTTCTTGAGGTTTATTGCTATTTTATCTTCAGCTAAAACTGAACTATTTTTTTCGCTTTTACATCTCAATCTACTGTCTTTTTAACTTTTGTTCTGTATAAGGTATATAAATTTATTCTTAACAGGAAATTTTTAAACATATTCATTTTTCTAATTTTGATTTTGATTATCAATAGATTTCATTATGAATGTTCGTCTAGCTATCTCCTTTCCTTTCGCTCTGGTCAATTGTTCTTTGTTCTCTGTTCTCGGTTCTTTAGCTATTATGGTGAATCCTTTCCCATGGCGTTGAACATATAGAAAGTAGGTGTATTAGAGTCTTGCAACAAATCTTTGATACACAAAAATTCCCTCCTTCGGAACTTACCATCTCTTTCTGTGGTTTCATTCTAAAACAGCTCAGTCTCATCCTGTTAATACATAGAGGACGCGATGGGGTAATAATCCTTGCTGGATTCTGTTAAATCCTCGATACACTGCGGCTACTCCTGTTTGCTTTAAGGAGGATTAATCTTTTTTTCATCGTTAGTCCAAACTTATCAATGCCTCTACCTTTTTCACTTTGAAAACTGACGTTCCGTACACCAAGTAAAAGATTCTTTCATAGTGAAGCCTTGGAACAGCTCACCTTTGATATAAATTGAATTTCTAGTTGTAACAGAGGGAGAACTTAGTAGTTGTCGAAGACTCCGTGGTTGACATTTACAAACTAAACAAAAACCTTCAAGCTTTCTTCTTTAATTAATATTTTTAGTTTCCTTTTCTCTCCATCCTTCTTGAAAAGATCAAATAATGTTCACTGATAAAAGCCTCCAGATTTTTTGGTCAGTTCCTGTACGAAATCTGTATCTCAAATTTGGTGATAATAGATAGCTTTTCTTATAAGGAGGATTTAAGTGAGATTTGTCTCATCAACTTCCCATTCTCCATGCAATAACCCTGACTAATCTTTTACCATGCTCATATTTTTTCCAACACTCTCCCTATACTATGACTATTATCATAGACACTGTTCTTCTTAACTTTTCCGTTCCACCTCTTCCACTTCTAAAGGGAGCTTGTGTGACTCGACTTTGCATGCAATCTTATTCTTCGCTTTCCGACTCTTAAATTAAATTCCACTTAATTTTCTCTAAATATTATTATGAGAATCTTCTTATTCTACTCTACTGAGAATATTGTCATAGATTAATTATTATTAATGTTAATCACATTACACCATGCTAACGCTATTACCACACCACCATTACTGCTACTACTGCAAATGCCTAGCTACAACTACTATTTAATGCTACAATTACTACTAATAAAAATAATAGCAATAATACAATAGATCATTTAACCTGCGCCGCGAAATCTTTAACAATATTTATAATAATAGAAAATAATAATAATAAATATAATAATAAATAATGATAATGGATAATGATAATTGATTTTATAATTGATAGATGATTAATAATGATAATGATAATGATATTGATAATCATAATGATAATTATAATTATACTTATAATTATAATAATAAATAGTAATAATTAATAATATATAATTAATAATAATAATAATTAATAATGATAATAAAATAATAATAATAATAATAATAATAATAATAATAATAAAATAATAATAATAATTAATAATAAAATAATAATTAATAATAATAATTAAGAATAATAATAATAATAATAATAAGAATAATAAAATAACACAATAATAATTAATAATAATAATTAATCAGATAATTACAATAATAATAACAAATAATTAGAACAATAGTCCGAATAACATTAAAAAAAAAAATCATAATTCATAATTAAGTATAGAATAATAATAATAATATAATATAAATAATAATTATTTGAATAATAAAAATAATAATTAATAATAATAATAAATAAAATAAATAATAATAATTAATAATTAATATAATAATAATAATAATAATAAGCAGTTATATTAATGTAAATAAGGTTAATATTTTTAATAAATATTTGTTTAAGATCAAGGAGAAAGATCATGATTTAAATGATAATGATAATGATAAGATAATAAAATTAATAAATAATAAAATAATAATAATAATAATAATAATAATAATAAGGTGGTTGTTGGCGATAATGATGAAAGACGATGGTCATATGGAAAATGATATTGATATTGATATTTGATATTATTATTATTATTTATTAATTATTATTATTATTATTATATATATTATTATTATTATTATTATTATTAGTATTATTATTATTATATTATTCATTATTATTATTAATTATTATAATTATTAATTATTATTATTATTATTATTATTATTATTATTATTATTATTATTATTTGTTATTTATTTGTTTTACAATCATCAATAATTGTTGGTCAATTCTAAATTCACGTAAAGATTAGTTCAATATATATATATATATATATATATATATATATATATTATATATATATATATATATATATATATATATTATATATATATATATATATATATATATATATATATAATATATATATATATATATATATATATATATATATATATATATATATATAATATATATATATATTATATATATATATATATATATATATATAATATATATAATATATATAATTATATATATATATATAGTATATATATATATATTATATTATATATACATAATATATATATATATATATATATATATATATATATTATATATATATATATATACTATATATATAATATATATAGATATATATATATATAATATATATATATATATAGTGTGCGTGTGCGTGTTGCGTTTGTTGAGGTGCTTGCGTGCGTGTAGGTTGTGTTGTGGTGTAAGGTGTTGTAGGGGGTGTGTGCTTGTGCTAGGGTGGTTTCGTGTTATTAAAAACATTTACTGCCACAAACCAAAATAAAACAAATGAGAAACTACTCCCTACGTTTCCTTGCTGAAATTAACGAACAGGCAGGTCGAGACTCACAGAGAGAGTCAACCAACACGTTACTGAACGATTGTTCGCTTTGCGATAAAGAATCTGCCGATATTTCTATAAACATCGCACCTATGTGGACGAATTTTTAAGATTCATAAATAGTAAAATAATACAGAAAAGGGAAAACGATTAAAAAATTTGCGTCCATATTATTATCACTGTTTACTGGTAAAAGAAAGTTTATAGTAAGTTTAAATAATAATGCTGACGATTAATAAATAATAATAATAATAATAATAATATAAAATAATAATAATTAATAATAATAATAATAATATAAAATAATTAATAAAATAATAATAATTAATAATAATAATAATAATAATAATAATAATAATAATAATAATAATAATAATAATAATAATAATAATAATAATAATAATAATAATAATAATAATAATAATAATAATAATACTTTAACAATAATACTAATAATAATAAATACTAAAACTATTAAAATAATTGATAATAATGATAATAATGAAATAATGATAATAATAATAATAATAATAATTAATAATAATAAGAAGAAGAAGAAGAAGAAGAAGAAGAAGAAGAAGAAGAAGAAGAAGAAGAAGAAGAAGAAGAAGAAGAAGAAGAAGAAGAAGAGGAAGAAGAAAGAAAGGCCGAAGAAAACAAGAGTCAGAATAGTAGAATGAAATCGATCCTCTGAAAAGAAGAAGAGAAGAAGATAAAGAAGAAGAAAAGAAGAAAGAAGAAAAAGAGAAGAAGAAGAAAAGAAAAGAAGAAGGAAAGAAGAAGAAGAAAGAAGAAGAAGAAGAAGAAGAACGAGGAAGAAGAGGAAGAAGCAGAAAGAAGAAGAGGAAGAGAAGAAGCAAGAAGAAGAAGAAGAAGAAGAAGGAGAAAAGAAGAAGAAGAAGAACTACAGAACTACAGAACACAGACTAGCAAAGACTTTACATTCCACTCAATTCTAGTCTGTTAATTATTTTTGTCTATTTATTGTGTTGGGATGTGTCCATTGTCTCAAAACAAATCTGTTACGTATTTTTGTAATAAGTATCTACATGTTTTAGCATTAATAAATTATTTTACTTATGACTTTGCTCATTTAGAACAGATGTTTCCAAGCAGCAAATAGCATTGTGCTACAAGTTTGTAAAAGTTTGTTCTCCTATTACTTCTCCTACTTAGTGTGTTAATCAAGATATTTGTTATTTATTGGCGTGGAGTGCACTGTATTTAAAACCTATCTGTTTATTTATTTAACATATTAGTTGTACTTTTCTAGCAGTAATTGTAATATATTCTAACTTATGTAAGTAACAATATGAGTTTGCTAACTAGAACAGATGTCTCTAAGCAGCAAACATTACAGTGCTACAAGTTTGTAAAATTTTGTTTTTGAATTATTGATCCAATTCAGTGTGATTGATGAGATCACCGTCATAGAACGGATACGTTCTAACCGGTGAATATCAAAGTTATTTATTATAACGTAAGGCGATAGTGCGATCGCATAAAATCCCCTTCTTAGAACGGATACCTTCCAACCTGAAATCAATGCTATTATAAGCCGGCACCGTATTCTTTTACAATGTATTTAACATTTATTAAATGAATTCAATTGATCTAGTTTGATTTTACCATGTCCAGGTCACTACTAATTATTGTCTGAATAAAGTAAAAATCGAGTTGAATTGAAGTTCAAAGACCAATTTCTTTAAGGTGTATATCTAACATTTTCTTGAATGAATCGATGTTGCCGCTGTTCGCTATTTCATAAGAAATATACTATTCCATTCTCAATTACATCATAATTAGAAACAATATCTTTGCTATGTTGGTTTGAAATCGTTTATGAGAAAGTTTATGCCCATTGTTTCGTGTTACATCATTAAAATAGAATCTAAAGAATTGCTTGCAATCAATAGTGTCAAATTTATTTAGAATTTTAAAATTTTACTAATTTTCCTCTCAATCTTCTTGTCTCTAAAGAATGGATATCTAATTCACGTAATCGTTGCTCATATGACTTACCTCTTAATTCCGGTATTAATTTGGTTTCCCTTCTTTCAATTTCTTCAATTTTTTCTATGTCCTTTTTGAAGTATAGACTCCAAAACTGTATTGCATATTTCGGGTGAGGTCTAACTAATGTTTTATAGTGAGGAAGTATAATAAGTAGCATAATAAAAGAAAAACTATAGAATTACAGAACATCGAAGCAAGTAACAAGAACAAGAACAAGAACAAGAAGAAGAAGAAGAAGAAGAAGAAGAAGAAGAAGAAGAAGAAGAAGAAGAAGAAGAAGAAGAAGAAGAAGAAGAAGAAGAAGAAGAAGAAGGAAGAAGAGAAGAGGAGATAGAAAGAAGAAGAAGAAGAAGAAGAAAGAAGAAGAAGAAGAAGAAGAAGAAGAAGAAGAAAAGAAGAAGAAGAAGAAGAAGAAGAAGAAGAAAGAAGAAGAAGAAGAGAAGAAGAGAAGAAGAAGAAAGAAGAAGAAGAAGAAGAAGAAGAAGAAGAAGAAGAGGACAGAAGGAAGAGAAGAAAAAGAATTTAATAATAAAAAATAAGAATTACTAATTAATAATCAAAAATGTAAATAAATAATATAATAATAATATAAAATAATAATAATAATAATAATAATAATAATAATAATATAATTAATAATAATAATAATAATAATAATAATAATAATATATAATAACGAAATGAAGTCAAAATCACACTATAAAAACATTAAAAAACACAAATGAATGGAAAGAGTTATAATACCTTGAACGTGAAGAGGGATCAGTAAGTATACAAACTTTAAAAATTCAGACTGAAGACACAATTGAGGTGAGCCTAAAAAATTTAGTGGTTTAATAAAGTAAGTTTTGGAAACGATGGATCACGATAATATCTAGAATTTCGGAGAATTGATAATAGACTAAAAGAGAACATTATTAAAGTAAATTTATTGATTCAGATTTATTACTTTTTAGTCCTCTCTCTCTCTCTCTCTCTCTCTCTCTCTTCTCTCTCTCTCTCTCTCTCTCTACTCTCTCTCTCTCTCCTCTCTCTCTTCCTCTTCTCTCTCTCTCTCTCTCTCTCTTCTCTCTCTCTTCTTCTCTCTCTCTCTCTCTCTCTCTCTCTCTCTCTCTTCTCTCACTCGTCCTCTCTCTCTCTCTCTCTCTCTCTCTCTCTCTCTCTCTCTCTCTCTCTCTCTCTCTCTCTTTCTCTCTCTCTCTCTCTCTCTCTCTCGTCTCTCTCTCTTCTCTCTCTCTCATTCCTCTCTCCCTCTCTTCTCTCTCTCTCAAGAGTAATTGAAGGATTCAGTCAATTGTCAGGCAATTGCTAAGTTCCCAAAAATTATAACAAATTCATATCGGCTGCAAAACTGGCCAAAGCTCTTGCATAGTTATATTTCAGAGCATTAAAGTTAATAAATTTAACGATCAAAACGTCATTGACTTTCGCAAGGTTTCCCAAATCCGCTTTTTAACTAATTTAGTAGTGTGTCATAGTACCATTTTGAATGAGTAACCTGACATCAGGGTTGGCATGAAAAAAAACAAATGATTTAAATCAACTGATTTTTTACGTGATTTTTTTTTTCTTTTTTTTTTTCTTTTTTTAATTTGATTTGAATTTTAGCAAATTTTTTTTTTCCCTAATTCGATAATTATTCCTAGTTATCACCTGATTAATGATAAGTATATTTCACCTATATAATAAGTAAATTCATCAATGTAGTTTCAAATCATTTTTAATAAAGAAATAAATAAAATTAAAGTAATCAGATATTATACAGTATATATATAATTTCAATAACAATATTAAAAAATAATAATTATATTTACTAAACTTATTATTAATTAGGTAATAATTAGGATTATTTACTAATTTTATAAAATAATAATTAAAAGAGAAATTTGTGCCTAAAAAATCAATAAAATCAAACAAATCAAAAAAATAAAACAAAAATCAAAATAAAATAAAAAAAAACTCAAAAGAAATCAAAATTTTATTTTATTCTAAAAAAAATCAAAAAAATCCCTAACCCTGCCTGACAGTAATTAATGAGCGGTACCCACCCATTAGAATTCTAATGTTCTAAAACTTAATAATAATAACAATAGCAAAAGTTAACCAGATTTATCCAAAAATAAAAAAAAAAAAAACTTAAAATTTTATATTAAAGTTGGAAAGAGATAACGACCTATTTACAATTCAATTCAAATTTCATTCCACAATAAGGATGATCATATAGAACAAAAGCAAAGGGTATGTGCTAAATAAATATTCGAATATGTAAATACGTAAATATATAAATATATATATATATATATATATATATTATATATATAATATATATATTATATATATATATATAATATATTAATATATATATATATATTATAATAGGAATAAAAGCAAATAAATGTTTGACAGTAGAAAAAGTTTGACTCCACTTTTCTCGGGCTATTTTAATTAGGTTAAAGTGCGTTAGTTAGGTTAGGTAGTTAAGTAGGTTAGGTAAGATTAGGTTAGTTACCCAAAAATTTAATGTATTTACCTAAAAATTATTAAAATAACGATACATTAATTATTGATTTTCCCTCCTGGAGTCAACACTATAAAAGCTTATATAATAATAATATTAATATATATATAATATATTATATATATAAATTATATAATTATATATATATATATATATATATTAATATATAATATATATATATATATATATATATATAATATATATATATATATACAAGGAAACCTTTAAAAAGCTGGAAGTTATATTTAACTTGCCGGAATTTTTTTCTTCAGAAGTTACTCCAGTTATAGAGGTATTTTCAGCTCTTATATGGAATACCATTCTCACATTTAGGAGGGCTCCAGTTCCACCCTTCTATCTGATAGAGTTGAGTATAATACCAAATATAATAAACTCTCCCCTTATTTCAAACTCCATTGACTCTCTATCTCTACGACGTGAAGATAGAAAACTATTTCTTTTCTGTAGGTACAATAACGGCAAGTGCTCGAGGGAATTGAACTCTTGCATTCTATCACCCACTGCGTCGCCTTAGTATCACAAAGAGATGCACTGCTCACAAATGAATTTTGTATGGAGTATTGGAAAAACCCAGGCTGCTCATTGTGGTGCCTTCTTTTTTCCAACAATCTCTGCTCTGTGGAACTCCATGCCTGCGGCTGCTTTTCTTGTTGTATTAAATCTTCCTCTCTCTTTAAAACGTGAGCCTGCGCTCACCTCTGAGAGATATGAGCTAGGCTTGAGTTTGTGTGGTTGTTCTTTCCTGTATTCTTCTACCCCACCCTTGAAAAGGAGTATGCCAAGTGAGTGGTGGAACCGATATGATATATATGATATAATATATATATTATAATATATAAAATATATATATATATATATATACTATATACCTAAATATATATATATATATATATATAATATTAATATATATCATATATATATTAGAGAGGAGAGAGAGAAGAGAGGAGAGAGAGAGAGAGAGAGATTCAATTTATATAGATCTTTTATAACTTTAATTTTTAAATTTTAAATTCTAGATAATGACTATTCGGTTTTATTTTTTATTTTTTTATTGTTAATTTTTTTTTCATTTTACTACTGAATGTTTACATTGTCTTAAATAATATTGCACAAAATATTTATTAAAAAAAGAAAAAAATTATTTATCTAAAATAAGAACTAAAAAAAATTATTTTTCTTGAAATTGTTTTTGAAAAGTTCTGCTAAAAATAGGTTTCGTAATACATTACCCAGAAAAAGACCAAAAATCAGTTTTAACCTCTATATTAGATAGTCAACAATCCCAGCATGCCCCATTGCAAGTCTTTTGAAATTATTCATGTCAAAAGAAATCGGGGAAAATATGGGAAAAAACAATACTCTGGACCTTACGATTCGCATGTATAAAATGAAGAGAATCATAATGTAATTATGGATAAAAATATCAAATAAAAGTTATGGCAGTATATAAGAAGAAAAGTTTCATATGCTAGTCTCAAAAATTGTGATGTGTGACAAAAAGATTCAGGAGGGTTGTGTTTGTTTGCCAACTACAGCACAAGAAAAATTATGACGCCATTGATTGATCAAAAGGGAGGTTGGATAAAAGTAAAAATGTGTATTTAGGAAAACTCTCGGCCCTATCTCTTTAAAAGGAGAAACATACGTTTTATATCCTATTTGTACTCCATGCAGGAACGCACAACGCAAATATACATAACCAAAAAAAAATGGAAAGATGCAAAAAAAGTTCTATTGTATTCCATAATTTCAAGCCTCTTCGAAGCAGGTTTAAAATTTCTCTCTCTCTCTCTCTCTCTCTCTCTCTCTCTCTCTCTCTCCTCCTCTCTCTTCTCTCTCTCTATCTCTCTCTCTCTCTCTCTCTCTCTCTCTCTCTCTCTCTCTCTCTCTCTCTCTCTCTCTCTCTCTCTCTCTCTCTCTCTTTCTCTCTGAAAGATCAAACATATTCTTAAAAGATATTATAAATTTGTGGAGGATTGTGACGAGTTGATAGATGATGGAATTGAATTTTTGAGTCATTGAAAACCACTAGGTATTGCATGCTTAATTGGAAATACGAGAAAGTTAGTTGTCCCCCTCCAAAAAAACCCTGTCTGTATTTGTTGCTAAGTTCTTTTCAAAATGAATTAAATTATAAAAGGTAGATTAGCAAACTAAATATGAATAATAATTAATAGGTGAAGTTAATAAAGAGGAGAAAGTGACCTCAAAATTGTCAAAAAACTTGAAGAAATAGAACCCAGATAATATAATTGAAATAGAATAAAGAGAGTAATCTACAACCATCTGCAGAAAGCTGCAGAAATGATATTTAAAGAAAGTTGCAGAGATATGAATAGAAACTTACATGAAACTAAAAATACCAAACCTAATCTATTACTGGTCCAATACCCTATATATATATAAATATATATATATATATATATAATATATATATTATTAATAATATATATATATATATATCAAGAATATCATCATATATTATAACTATATGACCGAGTCCAAGTACAGGACCCACCACGGCGCACAAGAAGCGGCCACACTGCGTATATTATATAAGTATGATATATATATATATATATATATATATAAATATATATAATTATATATAGATATATTATATCATATATATATAATATATATATTATATATATATTATATATATATATATATATATTTGCATTTGCAAGTCACTGTTTTTTTCCTAATTAAAGTTAGTTGTTTTAAATTTTTGAATTTCATTTTTATTAAAAGATGCTTTTACAAATAAAAAAGTAATAAACAACATTAATTTATATAATAATAATAATAATAATAATAATAATAATAATAATAATAATAATAATAATAATAATAATAATAATAATAATAATAATAATAATAATAATATTATTATTATTATTATTAAGAATTAATGAATAATAATATGAATAAAATATTATTTATATTATATTATTTATTTTACATATTATTATTATATTATTATTAATTATTATATATTATTATTATTATTATTATTATTATTTTATTATATTATCATTTATTTGGAATTTATGTGAATCAATACAGATAAACAACTCTATAGTTATTACCTCATTTATTCAGATTTTAACTGACTAATAATATTTTAGCCATTTTAGGTACTCCATTGCCAGATTTTAGTCACTTTAGGTACTCCATTGCCATATTTTAGCCATTTTAGGTACTTCATTGCCATATTTTAGCTCTAAACTATCAATGCTAACAGCAATGGATGAAAAACCATGTACGAGTAATAGAGTATGTCAAGAAAATATTCCTATGGAACTTTTTACTACTTCGACTGCCGCCACGGAATTGCTATAGTGCATTGATAAGTTGCCTTTCCTCCTTCAGACCTCATTTCTAATTATAAATCAAAAATCAGGTGTAGGAGAGTTCAGGTAGGAAATCCTACCCAATTAACTCCAACTTATATTTCATCATTGAATCGTGCAAAATCTATTCTCCTTAACACTAAAACTCTGTTCTCAACTTCTCAGTAGAAACTATAAGTATCTTCCTGGTTCCTCTTCCTCACTCTAAAGCAGGTCTCCA
This sequence comes from Trachelipus rathkii, assembly GCA_015478945.1. Lineage (NCBI taxonomy): Eukaryota > Metazoa > Arthropoda > Malacostraca > Isopoda > Trachelipodidae > Trachelipus > Trachelipus rathkii. Next base: position 11,548 of record JABUQX010115685.1, on the reverse strand, counting down.
AAGGTTTTAGCCTAAGGGCCACAGTGACTCCTCTGCTAGGTCCCAAGGGCCAAACCTAGGTAGGTCATCATACCAAAGTTTGAATTCGGAACGACAAGTGCAATCTGAAAAGCCAAATATAGTGAGACTAGTTTGTTTTGTGACTATAGTTTCTTACAGTGTGTTTAATTGTGAGTGTTTAATTTAATTAAAAGTGTCTTAAAGATAAGATCAGGATTCCTCTGAGGGCCGCATTGACAAACCTCGTGGGCCCGTTTTGGCCAGCGGGACTATCTGGTCTAAATCATTCTGCAAAGAGATTAAAGGCTAAATTTAGAACCTCTTCCTTCCTTTTTCTAGTTTCTTTTGATCTCATAATTGCTATTTTAACTTCTGTTAAAGCTGAATTGCTGAGAAGCTAGTCATAAAAGGGTCGACAGGGGATTTGGACACCTTATGAGAAAATGTTGTCGACCATTTTACCTGTAAGAAAAATATGTGTCGACGTTTTGGTACACCTTCTGAAATTTTTTTAATCTCATGTCCACCATTATCCCTATCGACGATTTGGGATAGTCCCCGCTGAATTTTCTGCTCAATCCATTGCCTCTAATTTCATTTTAAGCAGGAGACTTGAAAACTGTAATCAGATGCCTTCTTTTTTAGGAGAGGCGGATCGGACTAGTAAGGTAGAGCCTCCTGTACATTGTCTAACGGCGACGCTGTTGTCGATGGGTCGAGTCCTGGCGGGAGTGAAATTTTTCTTCGTCTTATCATTGCAAATTTGTCACAACAAGGATGTTGTGCCCATGCGGGCGTTGCTTGACTTTGCCTGGTTGCTCCTGTAACCCAGGAGCACCTCAGCAGAGTGCCGTGTAGATCTCTAGCAGGGGTTCCAAGCACCCTTCCGTCTAATAATATATATAGTATATATATAAAATATATTATATATATATATATATTTATATATATATAATATATATATATATTAGGCTTATATAATATATATATATATCCAGCAGCATCATACACCTTCTCTCTCCCAAAACTGGAGGGTTACGAGTGCGTGGAACGTGCAACTGGAAAATAGAAAAGTAGTAGAATAATATACACAAGTCGAAAAAAAGAAAACCCAAGCTCTCCGTCCACAACGAAAGCGCCTAGAGTTAGGGGGAGCGCGACACGAGGGCGGCCCCACCGTAAGTTTCACGGGATCGCGTACGGGCCGCGCACATTAAAATGCATCGTCAATGGTGTGCGTTATTCATTTCCCAGGTGGGCCATAACTCCATACCCACTCCACAAAAAACCCCACCATTCACTCCTATTATTGCACATTTCTTCTCGCCTCTGCAAAACTCACATTATCTCTCCTATAGGATTCCTTTACTGACCATTCCACTTTTTAAACATTGGTCTCCCAGCATGATTAATTCCCAACACAAAAAATCACCACTTAATACTTCCGCTTAAACCAACGAACTATCATCCATCCTTTCCACATGACCAAACCATTCAACGTACTCTCATTTATCTCTCATTTACCCCTTTCTTCACACCACACAACTCTCTAAATACGTTCATTCCTCATTTTATCAATTCTTCTCAAACTTAACCACGCACTAAGATGATCCATTTTGAACCCATTGCTACTTTAGATCCTGTTACCTTTTATAAGACCAAGTCTCACATACTATATATTACACAGCAGCAACAATATTCCTCATGTAGACTCTAGGCACATCAATACTAGTTACCTTTACATCAACCCAGGATTATAATTGCACCAAGCCACTTCCTAAAAGTCATTCACAACTTTCCACTACACCTGCATCATCGCGTTCCATTTGTCATCAATAGTATCCTAAACATTGAAACTCAGACACACACATGTTCCAGCTTCTTCACCATCTAAGCATAACTCACACGAGGACGGTCCCCCACTCAAACCAAACCTACTCTTACTACGTTTACTTTCAAATCCCTCCTTTTACACACCCTCCCAAATCTCCCTACCAATCCTCTCAATCTCTCTCAGATTCCCGCCACAAAACCAAATCATCCGCTTATAATAGGTAGGGCACCCTCCACTCTCTTTCCAATTCTCCACACTCTAACACCATCCCCTAACCCCTATATATATTAAATTATCATAATATATATATATATATATATATATATATAATATATAATAATATATATAGTATATATATATATAGTATATATATATATATAATATATATATATAATATATATATATATATAATATATATATTTATAATAATATATATAATAATAGGTAATTATATATATATATAATATTAAATACTATATGAATATTTCATATAGATATATAGTATAATTATATAATATATATATATATATATATATAATTATATATATAATATATATATATAGATTATATATAATATTAATATATATATATATATAATATATAGTATATATATATTAATAATATATATAGTCTTTTTCAAAATGGACAATTCCAGCTTGATAAATTTCTTTTAAACCCAAAGAAAAATATAATTTTTTTTCTCTGGCTCCGACTCCGGATCCGGCTCTAACTCCGGCTATGGTTTCTACACTGTTTGAAAATTGTTCAGTACTCTCTGGCAATACATTTTTCACGCACAAAAAAAAATTTTTTGAAAAAATTTATGCCCAGGACCCGGCTACGTTTCATACTCCGGTTGCGGCTCCGGATCCGACTAAGGTTTCTGCACTATTTGAAAATGTTCAGTACGTATTCTGGCAATAAATTTTTCACCAAAAAAAATATTTCTTGAAAAAAATTCATACCCAGGATCCGACTCCGACTCCGGCTTCATATCTGGATCCGGCTCTGACTCCGGCTTCAGATCCGGATCCGACTAAAGTAGAAGCACTATTTGGTAAATTTTCAGCACGTCTTCCGGCAATAAATTTTTCACCTAAAAAAGTATTTCTTGAAAAAAATTCATACCCAAGATGCGACATCTGACTAAAGTTTCTGACCTATTTGAAAATTGTTCAGCACGTTTTCTGGCAATAAATATTTTCCTAAAAAAATATTTCTTGAAAAAATTTATACCCAGGATCCTTTTCCGCTTCCGGTTCCGGCTCCTACTCCGGCTCCGACCCCGTTTACGACTAAGGTTTCTGCACTATTTAAAAATTATTCAACACATTTTCTGGCCATAAATTTTTCACCTAAAAAAATATTTCTTCAAAAAAAATTTATACCTAGGATATGGTTCCGGCTCCGACACCGGATCCGACTAAGGTTTCTGCACTATTTGAAAATTGTTTAGCACGTCTTCTAGCAATAAATTTTTCATCTAAAAAAATATTTCTTAAAAAAATTCATACCCAGGGTCCGGCTCCTACTCAGCCTCTGACTCCGACTCCTGCTTCGGATCCGGATCCGACAAAGGTTTCTGCGCTATTTGAAAATTGCTCAGTACGCCTTCTGGCAATAAATTTTTCATCTAAGAAAATATTTCATGAAAAAATTCATACCCAGGACTCGGCTCCGACTCCGGATCCGGATCGACTAAGGTTCTGCACTATTTGAAAATTGCTCAGCACGTCTTCTGGCAATAAATTTTTCATCTAAAAAAATTATTTCTTGAAAAAAAATTATACCCACCCAGGATCCGGTTCCAGCTCCGACTCCGGCTCCGGCTCCGGTTCCGACTCCATTTATCTGACTGGGTAAAAACGGAAGAATGGGTCGGAGGTTGTTAAAATGAAAAAAAAATTAGATTTTCTATAATTATAAATAAAACATTTTTTGAACCTGAACCTGGAATTGCAATATTGACTGGAATTGAAATATTTTAGTTCGACACCTCTCTAAATAAATTTCTGTACCTAAAAAACCATTTAGTATTTTTAAAAAATAATATATCATGATGTGTCAGGCAGGATGTTTTCTTTTAATTAATTTAGATAATAAAAAAAAATGTGAAAATTTTGATTTTGCTTTCAAAAAGTAGGGGATCTAGGGATGAAGTTTCCCCTTAAACGGGATACAGAGATTAGACAGAGGTCAGGTGATCTAAAGAACCCAGAGTAGGAAAGAGTCTATATATATATATATATATATATATATAGTATATATATATATATATATATTTATATATTATATATATATATATATTATAATATTATATATATATATAATATAATATATATAATATAATAATATATATATATATATGATATATATATATATATATATATATATTATATATATATATACTATATATATATATATATATTCCAGATCAGGGATATTTCTGCGTCACCGGCTTTTATTAGTAAGGTTGAGGCATAAGCCGCGAAAGATATTGCTTCAGATGAGTTAAAGGGAGAAAATAAATTGTTAAAGCGGTTGGCAGGGTCCTGGAATAGATCTGGATTTGTCGAAACGGCGTTGGCGGCACATTGCATGGCAGTAAGTCAACGGTTTCTTGTGGGTGGGGGGAGGCGAGAAGATCTTGAAGTGCTTCGTCCAGGTCGGTTGAAAGGACTTGCGATTCGGCACTTACCGCATCTCCGAACGAACCAGTCAGTCATCCTTGGCAAAAGCTAAGATGCGGCCATCACCCCAAATTACAATACTACAAACACAGATTCAGACCTTAACCAAACCACCACAAGCATCTATCAAAACTGTAATCAGGTTCCGGAGGACACATCCCACTTCTTTCCCTCCTGTGTAAGTAATTCTCAACCTAGAACAACTTGGAAACGATAAACATCAATGGGAGGAATCTCTGGGGGAGGCCGTTGCCGGCGTTGGGTACTGGCGAACCAGTGTGCTCTCCCATGATGGGTGGTCAGGGGTGAAAAGATAAGGTATATATATATATAATATGATATATATATATATATAATAGATATATATATATAATATATATTATAATATATAATATATATATATAATACTAGTTAATTACTGGTAATTAACACCCTTTTAATTAAAAGGACTAATTAAACTAATTTTAAGTCACCAAAATCCAAAGCCCAATTAAACTTTTCCTGTATCAAAACAAACTCCCAAAACTCTCTTGTCTCCTCTCATAAAAAACACAGACTTAAACTTTCCTTTTTGCATGTTATTTTAGTATTAACAGATTTGGAAAAGAAAATATTATCTTTTATTACCCTATATGCAATGCAATGAGGCTCTACCTATAATTTTAAGATCAAGAAGAAGTTCATGGTGAAAAATCTCAATAAAAAAAAAAATATAAAAGTCAGGAGAGGAGATGAGAAACATTGAATTAAAAATATTAATTCAGCACTTATGGAAAAGCTAATAAACAAGAAATATGTAATAATGGACACTGAACACACAATTTATATAGATATATTATTATATATATATTATATTATATATATATATTATATATATATATTATATAATATATATAGTATATATATATATATATACTATTATATATATATATATAATATATATATATATATTAAATAATATATATATATATATATATATACTATAGGTCCTGGACATTATTAATAGCGACATCGGCCAATTTTCATGAAACTTGTAGAAAAAGATTTGAAATGAGCTTTAAATAATGAAGACTTTTGAAGATTAGGGCAAATGCATGCATACGGAGGCATTTATTTATGGAGGCGGGAATTCCGGGTAACCCCTGATACCCTAAGTGTGGGTAAATAAAATATTTATTCAACACCATAAAGTCTATATAATAAAAATTAAATAAAAACTAATGGAAAACAAAAGCTTCTGAAAATAAAATTTATTAAAATTTAATTTTGCATTTTACTAGCATTAAGTATGGAGTAGTTCTGAACTTTTTTCAGGATCATCCTCAGTTTATATATATATATATATATATATATATATATATATATATATATATATATATTATATATATATATAATATATATATATATATATATATAATTGATAAAATAACCCCTTAAGTAATTTCACTTTGCTGGGATTGAACCGGGCCCTAGCAAATGGCCGCGTAAGTGTTTGACGACTACGCCCCGAATAAAAGAAGAACGCGAGAAATGTTCCTGTAGTGAATATATCACCCACCAAACAGGAATCACAACGCGCTCTTCCCGTCCACACGGGCGTAGGGTCAAACAGAGAACCGCACAGAATGAAATAACTTATTAAGCCGGGGAATAAATGTAGTATCCCAGGTTCAATTCCAAGCAGGGGAAATACTTAAGAGGTGTATTTTTGCAATACCTAATCACACTGCGGTGAGATGTAGAAGAATGAGCAGTTATCTTATCAATACATTATATTCCCCGGTTAATAATATTTCATTCTGTGTGGTGCTTGCTGTTTGACCTAAGCCCGAGTTTGGATCGGGGAAGGAAGCGACGTTTGGTTCCTGATAATTAATGGTGGGTGATATATTCACTACAGGAACATTTCTCGCGTTCTTCTTTTAGTCCATCGTGGCGTAGTCGTCAAACACTTACGCGGCCATCTGCTAGGGCCCAGGTTCAATTCCAGCGAAATTTCTTAAGGGGTTATTTTTATCAGAAGCTAGCACACTGCGGTGAGCTGAAGAATGATGAAGCCAGTGATCTTATCAAAAATATATATATATAATTGACTAGATATTTACTATGATATATTATCAATATAACATATATATATAAATATATTATATATATATAATATATATATATATATATATATATATATGAGCGTATACAGGGGGGCAGGGGGCACTTGCCCCCCCCCTAAATCTTGGCGAAATAAAAAAATGAACCTTATATGTTTGCCAGACGAAGTTTTTAAGGGTTTATTAGTAGAAAAACTGAAAAAGATACATCAATCGATAGATAATGAAGTAATAATTACTAATTACTAACGTATTATATTTTTTTCTAAAGAGTTTTAATGTGTTTTCGTTTTCATATTGGCTTGAAATCAACTAGCTGTGTGCAAATATCTGTTTTGCGTCAAAGAAAATTTATACTATATATATATATATCGCTCAACCTTTGCCCCCCCTAAATGAAATCCTGCCTAACGCCCATTATATATATATATATATAGGATTAATATATATAAATATATATAATATATATATATATATATATATATATATATATATATAATATAAATATATATTATATAATATATATATATAATATATATATATAATTAAGGATCATTTCTCGAGTACGTTTTTAAGATTTTCATTATTTAAAAGCTCATTTCAAACTAGGGTTGCAGAACGCACGTGCGGTGCGGTGCGGTGCGGTGCGGTGCGTCGATCGCTCATTTTGTGTGGTGCTGCTGTGGTGTGGTACGGGCCTTTTGATCGCACCGCCCGACCAGCTTCCCACAAAAATTTCTAAAAAGAAAAAAAAAGAAAAAAAGTAAAAAAAATTTTTTGGGGGGGGGGAAAAGGGGTATATATATAATATATAGTATATTATATATATAAATATATATACATATATTATATATAATATACTATATATATATATATATAGTATATATAATATATATAATTATATATAATAATAGTATATATATGCCCCTCAGTAGGTGATTAGCTATTTAGATTCAATCAGGCTAATAAGAGGTAGGAAAGCAGGTTTACCAAAGTTATTTTTTGGAACAAGAAAATTAACGATTTAGGATCACTTACGTTTAGTGCAAACACGCTTAGCACGTCTGATATTCCTGTTCCGAGGTTTATGCAAAATTGAAACGAATAAGAGGTAAACAAATAGTTCCATTACGATTTCATTGATCTCATCATAATGTACAATAAACAAAATGTAAACCGAACCATAAAATGTAGAGACAGAAAGTGCTCAATATCTCTCTCTCATCATTTTTATTCCTTGACTGTCATTTCCAAGCGATATTAATACTCTCTTCAGAATTATTACGAGAGGATGACAAAAAAGTGTTTTTGCTTATTATCATAATGATATCTTTAACTGATTGGAGTTACAAATATACAATGGTTAGAATAGAATTGTCATGGAATGGAAAGACTTATTTTATTATCAGGGCGGCCGTACTGGCATAGAGATTCATTAATTCTTGCAAAACCCTTAACATAATTTCAGAGTAACGTCATGTTTTAACTGAAAGTGAGCGAACTTTAATTCTGGCCTGTATATTATTTAGTTCTTACTGAGCAATGGTCGAATGTTTAAAGTGTGCCGCAATTGATTATATTTTGAGAGAAATTCGTGACTCTTGTTGTGAGATGTCACAAAACATTTCTAGATGTTGATGACTGACGATTTGTGTGTCACTCAAAAGAAACAGAGATTTTCGTTTATATTGTATCCAGCATCTCTCAAACACAGTGAACATCATCGGGATAATTCCATTTGGCAACAGTTCCATTAAATACGACAAACTGAGATATTTCACCTTTATGAACGTCAGTGAAAAAGGTCAGCAGCACGACACAAAATTTGCTTCTGAAAAATTGTCAACGACAGACTCTCAGAGAAAAAACAAAGTAACTTGTGATTGAGTATCTGACCATTCGTCGGGGGAGAAGCTAACTTAGATGATTTTTTGATAGAGGCTATTAAATCTGAAACTTTAGTTTTAACTCTATCATACTTTTTTTCTTTTAAGCCTATCAATATCTAACTAGTTAGTATTTCCTTTGAGTAGAAATGTGTTGAAGAGGGACTGTACTTTCGCTAGCAGAACAAAAAACCAGAATTTCAAACGTGACGAAACAGATCATCCATTACATAATTTCTGTAAATTTACTACATCCATCCTTTATGATTTTTCTTTCATTGTCCATATATTTGTATTTTATATTAGTTTCAATAGTAATCGATTCGTTTTTAAAGCCTGGAATTGGGTTCTCAATCCTCCTTTTACTCTTTTACTCAATCTTCCTTTCACATTTTCCTTGTCATTCTTCCTTTCCAAGAATAATTACGATTGCAAAGTGGACGGTTTGCGTGTCATAGGAAACAATATCGAAGTAATCCCAAACCACACTGATAAAGATACCATTGCGAATTGTTTCAACAAAGTTGATTCGAGCGAATAATACTCACAATGTATAGCTCTACAATATTTAATGATGCTAGATTTCGTTAGTAACTCAAATTACTGACACCCACCTAATAAGACGGCACTAGTCAGCTCATTAATCAATCTCTCACAGAAGTTGCTAAATTTCTAACAAGTCCCATCAGAACATTTCTAATCGCATTCCGAGTTTCCGAGTGCCGAATGCAAATAATTTATTTTAATATATGTGAATGCGAAAGTCAATGCGCTATATAATATATATAATATAGTATATATAATAATATATATATATATAGGATATATAATATATATTAATATATAATAAAAATATATATATAATAATATATATATATATATATATATAGATATATATATATATATATATTATGTATTTAATATTAGGAACAGGAGGGGGGTGAAGTCCCCCTGCGTCCCCCGGCTGAGGACAAAGAAGATCCTGAAACTCTTCCATCTTGCGATTTTAATCTTGTATTACTTTAGTTAAAAAAAATGTTTTTGGTAACTCTGACGCTCTATTTCCTTGAAATAATACGAGAAAAAATCGATTACATCGTTCGCTCGATATATATATCGGTTAACTTCCTTTAAAAGGACAAGTTCATATATATATATATATATAATATAATATAAATATATATATATATATAATTATATATATATAAATATATATATAATATAATATATATTATATAATATATAAGATATTGGTGTGGTCAGGGTGTGTTGTAGTGTGTGGGAAGTTTGCTTTTTGTTAAAATTTTGGAACGCTAAAAAACTATTCAGAGAATAATAATATTAAAATTCCTCTTCAGTTACCGTTAAATTAACAATTAACAGCGATGATCGATATTACACAAACATATTGGTGAGTATAAAGATTAATTTAATTTTTGCATAACAATTCTTCGTAATTTTAACGTGTAATTGTAAAATCTCCTTTCCGCACACAGGTGACAAGCAGGCGGAGCGATATAAACAATTTCGTCGTTTTTAACGTGTAATTGTAAGTCTTCCATTCTGCCAAGGACAGGTTGACAAAGTAGAGCAGAGAAAATTGTAATTATTTCCCGTTAAAAAGTTTTTATATTGGTTCAAGGATAATTTTGTTGGTAATATTAATCACTAAGATTTCCTTATTCTCTATGAATAACTAATCAATATTTTAAAGGGATTATATATTATATATAGATAAAATATTTAGATTAATTATAATATATATATAATATATAATATATTATTATATATAATATATAATTATATATATATAAATATATATATATGTATATTATCATTTTAACCTTTTCTTATTGTTAGTTGATTAGTGTGGTATTTGGTGAGCGGGGTTGTGGCCTTAGGTGTTGGGAATTGCCTAGGGTGGGGGGTCCCATAAAGCGTGCAGGCCCTGAGGATAAGTATATATAGAAGAAGGAAAAGATGGGGAGGAGAGAGGTAATGAGGGGGGTGTATGAACGTGAGAGGGGTAAACGAGGATTGAAGAGGAGGAAGTTGGGTTAATGTTTGAAGAAAAAGGTTGGATGTGCTAGGGATAACTGAAACTAAGTTGAAGGAAAGAGGGAGATTGACTTTTAGAATTTCAATCCTTTGAAAGATCGGTGAACGAAAGAGTGAGGGCGAGGGAAGGGGTGGGAATAGTTATGAGAAAAGAGGTGTGGGATAAGGTAAGTGTGAGCCAGGTGAGTTCGAGGATAATGTTGGTAAAAGTGAAATTCGGGGAGGAAATGTGGGTTTTTATATGATATGACCAGTGATGGAGCGAGAGGAGGAGAGAGAAAGATTTGGAGTTGAGTGAAATGAGTGTTGGGAAAGATTCGGGGTAAATGATAAAATTGTCTATTGGGAGATTTGAATGGCTGGAGTGGGAAGGGAGGGGTGGGAAAAGAATAATAGAATCCATTTTGGGGTGGGAGAGGAATGTTAATGGAGAAAGTCTGTTAGAGTTGTGTGGTGAAAGAAGAATGATAGTGGGGAATTCTTGGTTCAAAAATATAAAATTCATAAGTATACATGGAAGAGTGAGATAACGGGGGGAGGGGTACTGGATTATGTGTGTGAAAATGGGAAGGATAGAGTGATTACTAGATGTAAATGTATTTGAGGGGGCGGGAGGGGGTATCGAGAGTCACTATTTGGTGTTCTAGGATAAGGTGGAGAGAGGTTACGTTAGGGAGAGGGGAGAAAAGAGGAGAAGTAGAAGTGATAAAGGTGGAAAAATTGGAGAAGACAGTGTGTAGAGGGAGTTTAAGAGAGGTATGGAGGATAGGTGAAGAGACGTGAGAGGGACGGGAATTGGGGAGGTGGAGGGGGAGTGGATGAGATTTTAAAGAGGCAGTATTGTGAAGAGGGCTAAAGGGTATTGGAGTAAAAAAGGGTGGTTGCAAGTAAAGGAAAGGGATGAATGTGGAGTGAGGAGGTGAAGGAGGTGTGAAAAGGAAAAAGGAGGCTTGTGTGAAATGGTTGGGAAGTAGA
>JABUQX010115684.1:50000-60036 GCA_015478945.1 Trachelipus rathkii | reverse complement strand
CAAAAATTAATAATCAATAATGGAATAATGATAATAATAATAATAATAATCAATAATAATATAATAAAAGTGATATTAATAACAAGACATAATAAATAAGAGTAAATAAATAAATAAATAAATAAATAAAGCTAAATCTGATTATCCATCTTATGTGTAATTAAAATGCATTAGTGTTCAGATATCGCAGAAACGAATATTTTTTATACGAATGTCAGATTTGATTAGTTAGTGTATCTATATCACACATCGATTTATAGATGCGTCTCGATATATTGGTTTCTATGGCTGGATGATTGCGGCACTTAAGAGCGATTGCCAATGTACAAGTGTCTGATTTCCCCTTCAATATAACTTTACCTTCCTGTTCTACCGCCCCCCCCCGCCCCCCCCCCCCAATCTTTTTAACTTATAATAAAAATCTGATCTTTCGTATTAGTGCAATTTTTGCTTAACATTAATAATAAATAGACTGATAACCCAGATTCTTATTCAATGACTTGTCTACCTTTAAAGTCTATTTTTGCATAGATTTTGCAAGGACTCTTAACAAAATCCGAATTGCTATTTCTGAAATTCTCCTCGCAAATTGGTGAATGACAATATTAATTGAGAATTTTATTAACCTTTAACTTTTCTCATTATAACATTTTTCAATTAGTAGGAAAGGAATTTATATATATATACTATATATGTAACATCGAGTATAATATGTATTATAAAATATAATATCTAAATATATTGGTGTAAGTTATTATATATTATAATATATATAGGAATATATATATAGTATAGCAATATTATTTATATATAATATAGTAGTATATATTTGTATTTTTACAAGATATTTATAATATATATAAATATATATGAAAAGCATAATGAAAAAGAAAAATGTAAGTTTAGAATGAATTCAATATATATAATACTATAATATATATATAGTATTATATATGTTATATATATCTACTAGCATTAGTGCTATATATAACTATAAAAAAAAAAAATAAAATAAAGCCTACAAAAAAAAAAAAAATATATATATATAGTTATATATTATATGATTATGATTATGGATATGAGTAATAATTATTATTTTATATATTCATATATATCTTATATTTATTAGTTATACAGGAGGAATATTATCTATCTACTTTATTAGTATTTACTATACCATTCATTTTTATCTACTTATTATAATCATTAAAATAATAAACACTTTATGATTTTACTACTTCATTGATTTATTTATATGATTATTTAAAAATATATATAATTCATTATTAATTTGAATAAGTATACTATATTTGTGATAGTGTTGGATTACAAATGTGTTTTATTGATTATTATTATTAATTGATATTATTATTTATGTTAATTTATTATTATTAGATTATTATATTATTTATATCTTTTATAATTATATTCATTTTAAAATCTCTTGTTAACTTGTTCTTATATTATTACATTATATATATATTGATATTATTAATGATTATTATTTATAGTATAATAGTATCTATACTCAATATAAATTATTTTTTGCTTATAATATTTATTATTTTATTATTTGTAAGCATTAATTCCTTTTACGCAATAGTTTAGACGATGAACAACGAATATATGAGCTATGTGTTTCAATTATTTAGTAGTATCATATTAAATCTCTTTAGAGCATAATTTTTAATATATTCATTTAGAAATAATTTATCTACTAATATATTATTTAATTTTAAACTTAAATATATGTACACGGATAGTAATAATAATTTATAATATAGATAAAATTTTATGAGATAATTAATACAGTGTGAATCTAATTGGAATCATTAATTATATTAGTGCTTTTATCTATAAATTACCTTATTACTTTTTTCTTTGCGCTTTTAATTTGTATTTTTTTTGTTGTTGATTGTATCTATTTTTATTATTATGATTATTATTGATTATTTAATTTATTAGTAATTTATTATTCGATTAATTATTATTTATTATTTATCTGTCATCCTAATTTTACGATTATTATTTTATTACGGATTGAATGTGAATCGGATAATATTCGATTCAGAAAGCTAATGTTCTATTTTTACGTTGCGATCTATATACAAAATTCTATCAAAACCTCAAGCCGTCCTATATCATAATGTCCTTTCCATTTACAACCCAAAAGTACTCTCTCTTCTCTTTCTCTCTCTCCGTCCTCTCTCTCTCTCTCTCCTCTCTTCTCTCTCTCGTCTCTCCTCTCTCTCTCTCGTTCTCTCTCTCTCTCTCTCTTCATCCATTTATCTCTCTCTCTCGCCTCTCTCTCTCTTCTCGTCTCTCTCTGGGCTCCTCTCTCTCTCTCTCTCTCTCCTCTCTCTCTCTCTCTCTCATTACGCTCCAGAAAACGAAAGTTTATTAAAAAATTAAACTATACATAACATACATATTACTTATATGTCGTACGTACACATGCATCCACCACTTTTCAGAAAAAAAGTGCATAGTACATATATACATGGGTGCACATTGCCACACACATATAACTTATATGTTGCTATTATTAATATATATATTATATAATATACTATTAGTATATATACTATAATATTATATTAATATAAATTATACTATATATAATCATATTATTATAGAATTTATAATTATATAATATTATTATATATATAATATATATATATAGTATTATAGATGCTGAAAAGTCAGTTACGCATCCCAAACTCAAGCCTCGACTGTATTTATAAAATCGATTCTACTTGTTTTTAAAATAATATTGTTAAGTTCGATCTAATTGATATTGTATTCGATTATTATTGATTTTAAATATTATATTCGATTTTGATTATTTATTATTTAAATCGATTCTTTTATAGTCTTCACATTATAATATTACTATTATTATTTACTTTATTATATATGTTTATTTATATTTATCTTATATTTATTCGATTTATTCCTGTTATATTTCTCATTGAGACTTTAGTATTAGTATGTTAAATGTCATGTTATTATTTGAAGCCAATGATTTAGGCTCTATTTTTGGAAGCGAATGTCCAAAGGATTGCTATTTAGCGTCTTTAAAATCTTTTTAATGGAAAAACAGCCTGACCTGTTGCAGGAACTTGAAAAAAGTGAGATTTTTTAGTATTCCCTTCCGATCTTCCTATGTACGAGAAGATAGTTATCGTTTGTTTTTTTCTCTTTCATTTTCAGTCACCCAAAGATTTTTTATTCACCAACTTTGTTCTCTCGTTACTTCACTCTTACTCTGTTCCTTAATATGAATAATGAATAGTCTATCATTAATGCTGACATTACATAAAGATAATAATAAATATGACAATAAGAATTAATATAATGAATAATAATAATAATAATAATCAATAATAATAATAATAATAATATAATAATAATAATACATTCAAATAAAATAACATGTCATTTTTATTGTCATATAATAATAATAATATTAATAAATTTTTCCAATCAATAATCTCAATCCTCATAAATACAAAGAAGAAAAGATTAATTAAGTACTCTCTCTCTCTCTCTCTCTCTATCCCATCTCACTCCCTCTCCTCATCTAAATAAGTAATTTATTTTGCCCTCGAAGATAATAGGCAATCCAGTATGTCCGTATATTATGCTTAATATAGTATTATGTTTTTATTATTCATATGATTATCAGATTAGTAGTTGATGGTATTTCCGATGTCAGAGGCGTAATTTTTTTCGTTCTCGATTTATTTGGTCATCTTTATCCACAATTCATTGGATCTCCATTATTACTTTTTTTTACATTTTAATTCTTGAGTACTCTCTCTCTCTCCAAACTTAATTGCGTGTACTCCTTTCCTACCTATCTATTTCCTATTCTCATTATTCATGTATCTATTAATACTTAGTTATGCAAACTGTATAAATGAGAAATTATAATGATAGTTACTTTTCTGCATTATTATTTCTCGTGGGATCTCATTAATTACTTATTATTCATTTATTTAATTAGTAGCCGTATTTGCTTCATTCTTGAGAGAATTTAATGTTTTTATGTTATTATTAATTTTTACGCATCCTCAGTAATTTATTTCCTTTCATTACTTTATCAATACATTCTTTCTTATCATTTACTTTTCTTACCAATCAATTCTTTTCATTTACTCTATTTTAGTTTGTTCATCTATTTATCATCATCATTTTTATTATTGTATAGTTTATTATTGTTATTATTATTCAGCTAATAGTCAGTAGTTTTAAGCGCCTACTGAATTTGCCCCACATTCTTAGTTTCAGTTAGCCCGTGGGTGGAACGTTAATACTCAGACGACTTTTACTTATTCAAAACTTTACACACACACCTTTACTCAACACATCATTACTGAGCTAATTAACATTACACATCACAAACTAACATAGCAAAACACAGCATACACTCAACACAATACACAATTAA
Organism: Trachelipus rathkii; assembly: GCA_015478945.1. Classification (NCBI taxonomy): domain Eukaryota; kingdom Metazoa; phylum Arthropoda; class Malacostraca; order Isopoda; family Trachelipodidae; genus Trachelipus; species Trachelipus rathkii. The sequence continues at coordinate 55,583 of JABUQX010115684.1, read as the reverse complement.
ATAATACACTTAACGACACAGATCAGACACAGACAACACACGACACAACCACACACATTCATTTTAAATGAATGTTTTTAAAAAATATCAAAAAAAAAAAAAAAAAATAAGGCCGATTTTAACTTCGCTCCTCAGTATCATAGTATAAAGTAATATAAGATAAGTTAAATATTTAAGATATATAGTTGGACTTTGGCAATTTAGTATATCTCTCTCTGTTATAATCGTGGTTTCTGAATAATTTTTCGTTTATAAACACTCATGTCGTGGTGCCTCCTGCTCTCTCTTGGCTCTCTCTTCTCCTCTGCTCTGCGGGCTTCCTTACTAATAAATGTCTTTACACCATTCTACCATCCTGTAAAATCTCTGCGTGGATCACTCTCTCTCGTCTCTCTCTCTCCTCCACTCTCTCTCTCCTCTTACTTTCTACCTTTCTTCTAAATAGACTCTTACTACTTACTCCTTCTCTCATCTCTCTCATTCACGCTCCTATTATCTCTCTCTCTCTCTCTCTCTCTCTTCTTAACTTACTTAAGAGATCATATAATAGTATATAATGTAAATATTATATTATATATAATATTAATATAGATAATATATATATATTAATATAAGATATATTATATATATTATAATATATATATAAGTATTATTATATTAATTTTATACTATATATTATATAATATATTTATATATATATTAAATATATATAATAGTATTTAATTTGTAATATGATAATATATAATTTTTACATTAATATTATAAGTATTATATTATATATATAATATATATATATAATAATTATATATATATATATATATATATTATAATTATAATATATATATATTATTATATATATTATATTTAATATATTATATATTACTATATTGCATATATATTACAGGTATAATAACCCCACTAGGTTATATAGGTGATATGTGATCTTAATTATTATAGCAACTGTGGCTGTATCACCAGAGGAAAACAGGAGCAAATTCGATTAATTTAACGGGTTGGTGGATTAGCATAAGAGTGGTGTGGATGGGGACAATGTGGATTGTTGAGTGTTCTATTATCTCAATCTAAAGACATAATACTCATGCTCGCTGTGAATTTAGAAATCAATTATTACCGGGGCGAGGGAGCACTCTAGTTGTTGTTACGATAGGTTCAATCTTAATTTCGGTGTACTAGTTTTCTTCTTCTATAATGATCTGTGTGTGTGGGTAGACCCCTCATGTGTTGTGTGTGCTTTCGTGCGTTTGACACACCCTGTGGCATCGCTTCTTATTTTACCGATGATGTTACTAGTGCGCGTGGCGTTGCTGCTCCGCGCGCTCCGCGTCGGGCCGGTTAAGCGGCTCATCGTACCCGTCATGACGGCGACGCTTCGTACCGTTCCGCCGCCGTGTAGTGGAGCCAGTCGCGACTTTACTGCGAGAGCCCGCGGACGCGCGAAGAAACGGCGGCACAACTACTGCATGGATGATGCGCACAACACGAACTCAAGCCATCCCGACAGATTTACCACTTGAGCCTTGTCATGTGCCGTTCTGTCGCCTCGGTATCGCGCACATGCGCAGGATACCGGTTTATGATTTCGCGGTGACCACGGGAAACACCTGCCGAGGTAATAATGGTGAGACTTTTTAAACGAAGAAACGAATGGTTAGCGCGGCGCATAGTTATGCGTGCGTTATCGGGCCCTCTAGTCAGCGGGCATTGTGTTCACAGGGGTAAAAAACGTGCTTGGGTGGGCCACACGGCTACGTTTATAGAGCAAACTCGGTCGTATTTTAAGGGGCTTTTCGGGTTGCTGCTCGCTAACTAACCCGTTCAGGGCGGCCGGGTCTCGAACGGCACCCTCAATTCTTTACCGTTACTCTTGTTCTCACCCACCCCCCTTATCGTGTGGACAACCCCCCCAAACTAACAGAGGTATATACTAATGGATTTGCGCCAGGCAGTAATCGTGTACCCGACAAAGCCACAGGCTAGGGGCAGCGGGTGCGGTTACCCGCACGTGTACGGCAGTCGTTGATAAAACTAAGTGTTAAAAATTAACCTCTTGCCTAACAATTTCCTTAATTCAACATTCTTATTTTTTAAATGCGTTTTTCTGTTTTTTTTGTTCTTGTTGTGTTTTTTACTATTTTTTTTAGCACGTGATAATGGTGCGTTAAAACCTTTCCTCAGTCGACCGGTCCTGTTCATCTAAACTTAGTCTCGGCGTCCATAGTACGTACTTGATGTACATTGTAGATATGGGTGCTAGCTTAGTCCAAGAATTACGTGTATTCCCCTTAGCCATTTCTCTGAACCCTCTTTTCACATGGTGTATTTTACTCACTACTTATGTTTCTCCTCTCTGTCATTTCCGATTATTAAGATCCGTTTGAACTCAAAACCCATATTTGGTTTGATGCTCACGCTCTAGTGATACCGTGTGCAAACCTATTTATATTTTACCCCTTGCTATTGGGTTGCGTCTGATCTATTGGTCCTACATGCTCAAGCACTCTCTCGAATAGTTTACTTGCCACGTATAACTTGCAGAGCGCACGTTTGATTTCTAGCTTTACGTCCATGAACTTGCAGGTGGTACGCGGAGTTTTTATCTTTTTTTGTCCACAGTTCAACTGAAGATACCTATGTTTGCAGAGGTTGCCCTCCAGTCTAATATTTATGTGTTATTACCCTGCTTTCATTGTTACGTCATCTTAAACTCCTAGCATTGTCAAGAGTCCCAAGCACACATTAGGTGACGTCTTCTTATTCTATGTATTGACCTCCGATTGCTTGCCCATCATCATCGGGCTTTTAGCGGGATCTTAACGGTCAGGGTTTATTTCACATATTTAGATAAATAATAGATATGAGGATAATCCTCTATGAGCGCCGTTAAATACCTCAGTCTAAGTGTTAATTACATTTTGCCTACCATAATTTACCACTCTCTATCTTTATCCGGGCTACCCTAACTATTACTTGAACATCACCCTATAATAATGTAGCTATTACGTAAGATTGAGTTATTTAACTACTCACATTAAACACACGTTCACATGGACTACACACCGAGTAAAATAACTTTATTATATATATATTATAGATATTTATAAATTAATATTATTAATATAATAATATATTATATATATATATATATTAATCAGAATTAAATTATATGATATATATATATTATATGTATTGTGTATATATTTAATATTATTATTATATATTAATATTTAATATGTATATATATATATTTATATATATTTAAAGATATATATATATATATATAATTATATAATATATTTATATATATATAATGATATATAATATTCATTAATTGGTATCCATATTTATAAGCTGACATGCCATGGCTAACTCTCAGAGAACGGTTATGAAGCATATATCCATATCAGCTAAAACAGAGATCTTATTTATTTGTGAGTGTGAATCAGCGGGTGAAATGGGAATAAAATTTAGTAAAGGACTAGGAGGGTGTTATTTTATATTTTTTTTTCGTCGGTTAAAAATATATTTAAAATATATTTTTATATCCAATTGCGGCACTATAATTTCCTGTAAGCCTAGAATACGGTAGCTATTAAAAATTAAAGTATATAGTATATAATATATTGTATTATATATAGTAGTATAGTATTATAGTATATATGGAGTATATATCTAATATTATATATATTAAGTATATTTTAATGAAAGGTGAGTCTATATATTATTAGGGTTATTAGCTCAGAGGGGTACTGGATAAGTTCCCCCGAATGATACTTATATGCGTATGTCCAACATTAATAGAGTTAATTTAAATATATAATATAATTAATAAATAAATAATTATAGTAAGTGCACGAAGATGGGACCCCGACTCCTGCCAGAATTATCTTTGTGATCATATTATTCAATAGTATTGAATTAATACATACTCCCTAATAAGTTAATGCTTAAAGGTTTTAATCCTTTTACGTTAAAAAAAAAGGCATCTAAAAATATTTTACATTCCCTCTTCTAGCGACTCGTGTTGGTCATATTACTATTAAACCACATAAATCTATATTTTCAGCAATAGCATTAGAGGTAACCTCGCATAAAAGAGAGTTAGGCAGGGAGTCGGGAGGTCCTGTACTACTCGGACCTATACTCCGGTGGATCGGACAGGTGGAGACTGATAACGTCCCCTACCTCTCACTGTCGTACACACTATCGGCTCGAGCCCGCTAGCATAAATGATGGCAGATGTGAAATTTTCTTTTAACAAATAATATTAACCAGAGAAATAATGGAAAAAAATAAAGATGACGAAAAACACACTGGTATTCTCTCTCTATCCCCTGTTGTCTTTTGATTTTATCACAATCTATAACTCATTTAGTGTGTTTATCTTATCTTGTAAGGTGCTGCCTCACGTTCTCACCGCAAAAGTATTATCATAATGAATGTTGAGCTTTTTTCCTTAAACACTCTTACCCACTTAGGTATATATATTAATTATATTAATAGTGTGATTTATATATAATATTATACTTATGGTATTAATATGCTCGCTAAGCTTTTTTCTACCATAACGCTTTACTTTGTTTCGTTATACCTAATTATACAACTCTTACTCTAAGTTATATAATATTAATATATTGGTAGTAGAGTACTACTACATATTTCTACGCTAATTTAGCTATACATTTTATGAACTTATTAATTATATACTGTATATATAATATATTATTATTATATATATAATATTTATATATATTAATACTTTTAAATTATTATTCATGTTATGTTTATTTATATCTGTATTGTGAAAATAGTCTACTTCTAATATATATCTTATGATTGAGAAGAAACCATTATTTTTGATATAATTAAACGCGAACATAATTATATTGATCCCCCCGGGTAGGTAGAATATTATGCTTCCATTATCTGATAAAATAATTTAATTCTAGTTAAAGATGTTTATTTAAGTTATACCCTATTATAACGTATAATTAATAAGCTATTCCCACAAAAATGGATAATTATTAATGGTTTTTCTGCGTTTAGGGTATATTATTCCCCCAGATATAAATTTACACAGTTTAAGTGATACTTGAATTTTTTTATTTACTCCACATTAACAAACCTAAAGTACATAATCGAACATCATTCATTAACGCTCCAAAATAATTACGCGGATCGTATTAAATATATTCTCATTAGAGTGTAGTGTGATTATGCCTGTAAGATCCAAACTTCTTAGGTCACGATTAAATGGTTGTTGGAACCTTTTTACTAATTACTCATTTAACAGACCATAACTTTACGGTAGTATACTAATACGATAATTAGTGGGTTGTAAAAGAAATAGTTTGAGTTTGTATTACCCAAAAGGATAGTAGTAAAGGGGGGTAGCGTGTGGAGGGTTAAAATAAATCTTTATTATGTAAAATGATGTATTAGTCTTAGCTTCTCCAGTAGGCTCATTATATATCTTCACCTACCGTTGTACTACTAATGATATATTTGCCAGTATAATAACTGATAAACACACAAATGCTTTATAGAATAAAACTAACTTTAAGA
>JABUQX010115684.1:32500-45000 GCA_015478945.1 Trachelipus rathkii | reverse complement strand
AGCCATGACACATTCTTTTATTTCGGCTGAGACATGTTTGTCGTCCAGAATGGGGTTTGTCCATAATAGTGCCCGTTTCTTTGAACCTTTCAACTACCTTCGCGACCGTGGAAAAGCCAAGTGGAGTCCTCCGTATATTAAATTCGTCGGCTATTTTTCGATATGGCTATCCTTCACGAACACTGAGAAGTACCACTTCCATGCTTTCCTCTTTCGACAGAGCCGTATTTAATATGTGGAGGAAAAATAATTATAGTTGCTGACATTTCCAATTTGACCAGACTTTAGAAACACCCTATATATATATATATATATATATATATATATATATATATATATATATATATATATATATATATATATATATATATATATATATATATATGATGTGATATGTTATTATTATATATTATATATATAATATATATATATATATATATATATATATATATATATATATGATATATATATATATATATATATATATATATTTATATATATATATATATATATATGTATATATATATATATATATTAAAAGAAAGAGGACATATATTACTTATAGGTTTATATATATATATATATATATATATATATATATATATATGTTTTTTATATATATATATATATATTTTTTTTTTTATTTATATATATATATATATATATATATATATATATATATATATATATATATATATATATATATATATATATATATATATATATATATATATATATATATATATATATATATATATATATAAGAAATATATAGAAGATAGATTATTTATATATATATATATATATATATATATATAAATAAATGAACATAATATATACATGAAGAATAATATGTAGACCCAAATTTATTTATAAAATATAAAATGTATTTATTCCATTGGTAATGTTCCTTTGTGTTTCATCATCTATATTGATTTTATGTTTGCCTTTCTCTATGATTTAGAGTACTATTTCATGTTTAATATATATTTTTTTAAGGTTCGGAATTTTATACTAGGTGATTATAATTGAATCTATTGATTTTTTTCCCACTTATCTAATCACTCCTCCTTACTCTGTTATTGATTTTTTGCACTGCATTAGGAAAACTGGAAAAGAAGAGTAACAAAGATTAAATGCAGGTGCAGTGATATATGGAATAATTTTTCATCAGTAATAATTCAAGTAGATTTATACAAATATTTTTTTTCAATTTAATATTTACTTTCATTTATAATTCTTCTCTCTCTCTCTCTCTCTCTCTCTCTCTCTCTCTCTCTCTCTCTCTCTCTCTCTCTCTCTCTCTCTCTCTCTCTCTCTCTCTCTTGTACAATTAGAATAATTTATAAATTTATAACATCTTTCAGATATATCTAGTCTACATCTATATTTACAAAAATATTTCCAAAAAATATACATATATATATATATATATATATATATATATATATATATATATATACAGTAGTGATATATTATTTGAATCTTTAAAAATTTTATTATTTTTAATAAATAGGATTTGAAATTTAATTTTTTTCAACTTTTTTGGACATTTTAATACACCAGGATAATATAAACATTTTACTATTTATTTACCAAACTTCAAAGTATTGTGTGGCAGTATCTGCAACAATGACAGAGATTTGGTTAATTATTCAGTGTTTATTATATTTTCAATGTTCAGTTGCTGTCCGTTTTCAATGGAGTTGTGTTTTGTTAGCATGTTACAACCTTTCATTATTATTATAATAGTGTATAGTCAAGGTTTCTTTGTATTATTTGAATGAATAATACCATTATTTTCAGATATTTGGTAAAGATAAAAGATCAGCATACAGTAGTGATTTGAAATCACGGAAAGTTTGGACAGATGATTTGCAGCTGTGGTTAAGCAACGAAACAGTAGAAAGAAATAGCAAGGCAAAACTTGGGGTTTCAACTCAAACAGTTAGTAATATTAAGAAGAAATTGAAATACGGTCACAGTTTGAGCTCAAATAGTTGGCAAATGTGGAAAGAAAAGAAAACAACACCCAGGGAGAGGACAGAGAAATAGTTCAAATGGCTCTGAAAATAGAAGACTATCATGTAGGAAGCTTTCTTCACCAACAGAGGTAATATTGCTTCTAGAAGAACCGCCAATAGGAGGCTATTAGATGCTGGGATTAAAAGCCTATCGTCCAAGAAGAAGCCTAGACTAGAACTTTGACATGAAACGGGCACGTAGCCTGGGCTCGCACTCATATTCATTGAATTTCGAGCAATGGGAGCAGGTAAGAGTTGATCAGATAGCTATTATTTTTTTATCACTCAAAGAGCATCTGTTATTAGTAAAATCGCAAATGACACTTGAAAATATCATTACTACTGAATTATCAACCATTTATTACTGAATTATCTGTACTTGTTTGACTACTTGCATCATCTTCTATGCTTTTCCTACTGTTCATATTGTGTTTTATATTGCTCCAGATTGTATTCTCTGATGAATCCACTATTGCTGTGCTGATGATCGTGTGCAGAGCGTGAGAAGGCAATCAGGTGAGGAATTTAAACCAGAATGCCTGAAAAAAACAGTAAAATTTCCACAGAAAATCATGGTGTGGGGTGCCATTTCTGTTCTGGCCCAAGTTGATTGATGATTGTTGAAGGCACCATGGATCAGCGTAAGTATATAAATGTACTACAAACTCGTTTACTACCTAAAACAAGGGATTGGTTTGGCGAAAGTCCTTGGATTTTTCAACAGCACTCTGCCCCGTGTCATTCAGCGAAGTCAGTAAAGAGATGGTTCGCACAGAATGGCTTAGAGGTTCTTCCATGGCCTGGAAATTCACCTGACATGAACCCTATTGAGAGTTTGTGGTCCGTGTTGAAAGATGAAATACACGATGTTCTAATTACGACCAAAGTAAAACTCATAGAACGTCTTATTCAGGTTTGGTTTCATTCCGAAAAAATCCGAAATTTGTGCAGAACTTTAATTACTGGCATGCCCAGTCGTGTTAAAGCACTGGTGCCCAAACCAAGTACTTAAATATTTATATTGTCCTGATGTATTAAAATAAATTCAAAAAAATTGAAATAAATTAAATTTCATAACCTTTTTAGACAAAAAAAGCAAATTTTTAAAAAATCCATAATAAATTGGCCAGTACTGTATATATATGCAAAATCGGGCAAGGTTCAGAAATTAAGGAATGCGACTGCATTGTTCATTGATTGTTTAAAAATTACGCCGTAACGGAGGTTCAAGGTTCAATTCCTTGTGTGGATTTAATTTAACTCACAGAAACCTAAAGCAAGGGAAAGGGGAACCGAGATTACTTTAATTAGTGTGCGCCCTGAGTGATAGACCCGAATCTCCTTACGCTTAAACTAAGATAAGGGGAAAAGATAAAATGACTAATGCTTAACTAACCCGAACAAGAAGAGACATAGAACTTTATTCTACTGGAAGGTAACAACAGGAGACCATTCCGATTGCGCAAACCTCATCACGACTAACCTGGTACCACGCTGAAAAGAACTGATTAAACATGCACATGCAAGATATGTATTTAATAATGAATATGGTAATAATACGTCGAAGGAAACCTACAAGGCGATTAGCAATAATAAAGTTAGAGTATTTAACCTTTAATAAATAATAAGAGGTTTACACTGGGCGAAGAATATTCGCAACAATTGGTTTTATTGTAATAATTATACATTCATATATTAAATGAAGATCATAAATTGGGTAAACAAACACTGAGACAATAGAGATAATATGAAATATTCAGAGATAATGAGGACAATGTTGGAAATAATATGGATAATTTGGAAATACTTCCTTACTACTGTATGTTATTGAATACCCTTTATGAATTTCAACAAGAACGCTAAACATATATTAATAAACGTTTATATTATGTTATACTTAATTTATATGGGAGATAAAGCTTATTGGACCTAAGTTCTTTCGTCCAAAATTAGGTTTTAAGAAACAGCAAGCCGGGATTAAGCTGTAGAATTAAGGTTTATGAGGCACCCAAAATCACAAGTATTATGAAGCAGCGACAGTTAAGTTCTAAATTATATGAAGCAAGCCTAAATTAGGTGAAATTGAAGCAACCCAAAATTAAAGGTCCTGTTAACAGCAGCAGCCCAAGAATAAATGAGGAACCAACCCAAGATTAAAGGTCTGTGGAAATACATAATCCACAGTTAATTTTACAATCTTTGATTTCTTTATTTTTAATCAAATTCTATATTTGTTATGTTTTTTTATTTGTAAGGACGTACCCTGGAAAGCTGCATAGCCATTCAGCGAGGACACTTTTTGGTGTTTGTTCTGATGAAGAGTAATCCCCTAAAATAATATACTCGGAATAATAGTAACTGGTTTTGGGCAAGTAAATATATATATATTTAAATATTGAAATTACAAATTTAACCTTTACTGTTTATTGAAAGTTTACCAACCTACGTACCTTGAAATAGTTTGTATTTAGCTTCTGAATCAAGTTGAAAATGAATTAACCTGATCAATGGTTATGCTATAACAAAGTTGTGTCTAAATAGTATTTGTTTACTTCAATTAACACAAAAGTAATTCATCTAAGAATACAATCAAAATACTTCTGCTATAAATCCATGAATAACATAAAATAACCTCATATATAAACACACACACACACACACACTACACACACACACACATATATATTATTATATATATATATATATATATATATATATATATATATATATATTATTATTATATATATATATATATATATATATATATATATATATATATATATATATATATTTATTATTATATATTTATATATATATATATATATATATATATATATATATATATATATATATATATATATATATATATATATATATATATATATATATATATATATATATATATATATATATATATGGTAGTTTATATATTCCAGCTTGTAGGACGGGATTTGAGTCCACGGAAAGTTGGACAGATTAATGTGTTATTGCAATTTATATATATTGAGAATGGAAATTATATAAATTATATAAATTGAGAATGGAAATGCCGAAGCCTTTTAGATGCAGGCGGAGAAAAAGATTTATGGTTGAGAAACTGAGAGACCAGGATTGTAAAAACACATTCCAGAGAGAAATGGATACGAAAAGACAAAGGATTGGGGAGGATGTAGATGTGGAGGAAGGTTGGGAGGTTTTCCGTGATACATTGGTGGAGGTATCTGAGAGAATCATAACCAAAACAATATATGGAAAAAGAAAGACCCAAAGCTAGAGATGGCAAGAAGCAGTTAAGAGAAAAATGAAATGTTTTAGAAGATGGATGAAGACAAGAAGAATGGAGGTTAGAGAAGCATATATAACGGTGAGAAATGAAACAGAGAGAATAAAAAGAATGGAAAAGGAAAATACATGGGAGAAGATTGGTAGAGATCTGGAAGAGGACCTTGCGGGTACTAGAAATTGATATTTAATATGGCAAAAAACTATAGGAAAAGAACAGCACATATACAATAAAGAATGAGAATGGAAACGTTGTTAACGGACCCAAAAGAGATTGGAGCAGATGGAAAATAAATTATTTATTGATTTGCTGAATATACCAGATGATGTGGAGGAGGAGGATATGCATGAAGTGGATAACCATGTATGTGTGAGATCTATATAGATCACTGACAGCAGCCATGGCACATGCCCTGGGGAAGATGAAAACGGGAAAGCACTGGTGAAAGATGATACCCAGAACATTTTAAGTATATGGGAGGCTACTAACGTAGTATAGACGAAAGACTAATAGATATGTTGGCAGAGAAGAAAAAGTAACAACTATGAATGGAACAGATCAGTGAAGAGCCCAGTTTTTAAAAAGGGGATGAGGCAGACCAGAAAATTACAGAGGAATTGTTGACACCACATATCATATGATGAATGAAATATTAGAAAAAAAGATTGAGAGAGAGGGTAGAAGATAAATTGGACGAGTGGCAAATGGCTTTAGACCAAATAGATCAACCATTGATTTGATATTCGCTTTAAAGAGGTATGTGAAAATGGTTGGGAATTTAACAGAAAAATGTATTTGGCATTCATATATCTCCGAATTATGTCTACGAAGTAGCTCCTTATACTACTCACTACTCAGATCATATGGAATACCTGGAAAACTAAGAAAAAGAACAATATTCATCAACTGAATCTTTTGTGCCAAGCGAAGACGAAAATGTCTTTTTATCACTGGTTTGAGGTTGACAAGAGTGAAACAGGGTAGTGCTACTCTCTCTCCATTTCGTTTATCCTGTTCATGGATTATTGGGGAAAATGGTCCAGAGACAAGTGGGGGGAACTGTCTTTGGATATGCAGATGACCTTGCGTTGGTGGCGGAATCAAGAGAGGTTCTGCAATTGTACTGTGGGATGAGGAGTTGAGGGAGAGGGGAATGAGGGATAAATAAGAGAAAGACTGAGGTGATGAATGATAAGCAAAGAGGAGGAGGAAGTCCTATTAGAGTGAGGGATCGAGAATTGAAAAGCAGGTTGATCAGTTTAAATACCTTGGAGTTTGTTTCGGGACGGGAAATGTTTTTAACATAGAACGAATGGTAGAACAAAAAGCTTAATGACATGATTAGACGATGATATCCAATAATACGAGACAGAACATCCCCTCGGGAAAGGTGGAAAATAGTAATATACGTGTTTATACTAACTTATACTAACGTATGGTTGCGAAGCATGGGCTTAACCACAAAAACTAAGAGTAGGATACATGTGTGAAAATGAGGGTGTTAAGAATCCATAAAGGGAGCATTGAGTGAGGACAGAAATGACAAACATGAATATAAGAGAGGAGCTGGGGTGGAGAGTATACTGGGTTTTATTGAAAAGGGACAGCTACGATGGTACGGACATAAGATGAGGATCTATGAGACAAACCCTTACATTAAAGAGGTACCACAGATGGAGGCCAGATGGAAGACGCAAGTAGTATCAATCAGAATTAGATGGAGTGATAACGTGAGGGCGGCCATTGAGAGAAGAGGACGGGGGATGGAGGAGCTGGAAGAGTCTCTACAGGACCGAACGTGGAGTCTCGTCCAGAACATCTGACAAGCGTGCACGCTTACAGGAAAATTAGATGAGAAGATTATATATATATATATTATATATACATATTATTATTATTATATATATATATATTATTATTATATATATATATATATATTATATTATTATTATTATATTATATATATATTATTATTATTATTAGCATATTAACATTATTATTATATAGTTATAAATATATATTAGTATTATTATATATTATGCTATTATTATTATTATATATATATATATTATATATATATATATATTATTATTATTATTATTATATTATTATTATTATATATTATTATCCATATATTATTATTATTATTATATATTATATTATATATATATTATTATTATTATTATTATATATTATTATATATATAAATAAGATATGATATATTTATTATTATATTATATTATTATTATTATTATTATTATTATTACATATATATAGATACGTATATTATAAAAAAATTAACATATTATTATTATATTATATATTATATATACATATTATTATATTATAATATATATATATATATATATATATATATATATATATATATATATATATATATATATATAATATATAATAATAATTAGAGGTATAGATATATATATATATATATATATATATATATATATATATATATATATATATATATATATATATATATATATATATATATATATATATATATATATATATATTTAGAACTTTGGTAGTCTAATAAAAAGTAATTTAACTGATATATATCGAACGAACGATTTAATCATCGATTTTTCTGATTATTTCAAGGCAATAACGTCAGAGCTACCAAAAACATTTTTTAACTAAAGGAATGTTCAAGATGAAATCGTGCATGTATATCAGAGTCTCTCGGCCTCATCGAGTACTTGATCGGGGACTTCGTCCTCCGTCCCCTCCGTCGACTCGAGCTCCTTAAAAATTAACTGCGTTGTTCAACTGTGGTAGCCTATGCCCTTTCGACGAGGTTGAGCCATGTGACATTGCAGGGCTGTACGATAAAGGTCTACATTTTGAGACAGTTTTTTTATGTAACCTTTTTAAAGAAGAGTAATATATATATATATATATATATATATATATATATATATATATATATATATATATATATATATATATATATATATATATATATATATATATATATATATATATATATATATATATATATATATATATATATATATATATACCTGTACACAGAAATAAGTGCATAAATTATTAGGAGCATATCATTCCATATCGGAACTATGGACACTAAATTTCATTTAAAATATCGCAAACTAAGATATTTTCCATAAAGGGGTAAACACAGATCCCCGTTACATCCCTCCGCACTAAATCTATGCTCCCACCTACTATTTTTCATCATTATTTTCGTAGGAGCACAGATTCGTACGAAGTGATGTTTACAATGCAATACAGAACATTATTATTATTAATAAAACAATTTCCACTATTAATATATAGAGGACTTATGGGATTCTTTATTAAAGCATAATTGAATAATATTTATTGAAAATTAGGACTTTTTACTAAATTACTTATATATGCATTATTCAATTTTTAAGCAATATAATTAATATATATTTATCTAAGTAGGAAATTTTTATTAAATAACAATTAACTATGATAAATATTACTAAAAACAAATATTAAGTACAAAACAATATGAAACAATAAGATAATCCGGAATGCAGATGCATATGAATTGTTGTGTTATATTAATAACGTCCGTGAAAAGGGTGTAAGATATTAATAAATCTTTCTTTCTCGTTATTCGTTCAGGAACTTCCGGAATTATTCAAAGAACTTGCGCCGGTTATAGTCGTTCAAATTTATATATGAAGCACTGACTAGTGCTCGTTGAATATTCAACCGAATCGGCTCTTGATGGACATCATCTAGGAGAGGATTAGAGACTATAATGCCTTGTCCTGTTGAGGGATACTGTGAAACATAAACCATGTTGAATTGCCGAGAATTCCAAGGAAGTGTGAGATCTGGAAGTGGTGGTTTCTGAGTGTGTAACACAAGACGGAGTGTATTCCTGTGGGAGAGATATTACTCCTGCAGATAGTCATCATCATTTCGAAAAATTAACATTTCACTGGCCTCATTTTGCTAATGACAGAGGTGTCGCTGGAAAGAATGTTATTAGGCATTAGTGACATGATAAAGAATTTCAAAAGAGAGCAAAGCTAGAATTAAAACGAATCAAAACCGAGCAATTCTAAGTTGAATTATATTTCATGTTAAATATATATTAAATTTATCCTAAATTCTGAGATTAATTTACTTTAACTTTAAACTTTAATGGTGCATCCTATCTTAAGTTTCTTTAAATCACTTTCTAAGATTATGATATTTTTAATTAGTGCATCCTAACTGAAGTTACTTTACAGCACTGCCCGTTAGCCGGTTCCAAATTAAGATATGTTAATAGTTAGTAAGTGTGTTCTGGTTTGAATATACGATTAATAAATCTGATTTTAATATTAGGTTTACCCAAATTACTGGATATCATGAAATCTAAGACATTAATTGAAATTAATGAATGATTAATAATTACCTCACCATTTTGATAAAAAAAATATAAAAAAATTAATTGCGTTGGACTCAGTGAGGCTGGGCAAGTGTAATTTTCAAAGTAGGTATTTTTTTATTTACTCTAATGTTAATGGAGATTTAGCGGGAGTAGTGATAGAAAAGATAACTTTGCCCAATTACTACACAGTAAAAGAATTATACAGTGGTAGATTCAGAGAAGGATAGTGTGATATAGGATAGATAAGAGGATAGTTCATAGTTTTCATAGGCATAATGCATTTATGATCCCTATCATATTATATTGGGACAGTCTTGATATAAGCCCTAAATATACCCTTTTCGGTATGTTACACCTAATAATAATAATTTTGCTACTTATGTAAAATAGTTTTGCCAGAGATGTGCAGCAGGTCAGAGGATATCCGAGAGTATCTACAATAATCCCTAAAGCTAACTTCTATTAAGAATTGGAGATTCACCTATACCAGTGATTGGATTCGCATAGATCAAATTTTATTTGAAGCTGAATCTGAAAGTTCGTATTAAAAAAAGAACGAACTTTATTCTGTTTGTTTCCTTTTCCTTCTTTTCACAAATTCCAGAGGAGTGGATATAATGTTTGTTAGGTCATCTACTCGTCCAAACCATCGAGTAATAGGACGATCAATATTGGCAAAAGGATCGCCTGCTACGGGAACCATCATTAGTTCTTCTCGTTCTGGGACATCTGAATTTTGTATTGACTCCCCAATTATGGTATAGGAAGGTAAGTTTAAAGCTGAAAGGGTAACTTGACACAAGGAGTAGTTCCTATTATTAAAGGTCAATAATGGTGAAGGGAGAGTTCCTAGGTTGTTGGGACCAAAACCCGAGAATATATTTTCAGTGTTACTACTATAACCAGGCCCTATTGTACATGAAGATTCTTCGTCTGTTTTTTGTGAGATCTCTGTATTCATGGATGGATCGGAGATAGGTTCGTTAAAGAAGGAATTTATCAAGGAAACTCCGGTGAAATCAACGGTGGGAAAACCAACCAAATCCGGATTAACTCCCAAAAGAGCAGTATCATCGCGGGCCATCGGAGTTGTTAATTGCAAAATATATAAATCATGGCAATCCAAATTTCAAAAGTATACGAAATAGTATCATTAGTACTAGCACTTGGAGACCTGGTAGAAACTTCAATAACATCATCAGTTCATTCTTCTATAATTGAAAACTTAGTGAAACTAGGCTTTCTAAACGATCGCCTAGTTTGTTTATGTGCGCTGTCATGAGGAGAAGACATTTTTGGTTACGAACGCATTGGACTAATATCAATGGGAATCAGAGTTTGAGCTCCCACTAAGATTTCTTGAGAACCCAAAATATATTCATTTAGACTCGATTTTGAGTAACAAATTCGGCATTCTATTGTGCAAATCTATCGGGATAAGTTTACTATTGACAAAGCCTTCAAAATCGTGTTCTTCCTCATCTGAGTTATCGAAACTATAATTAACCAACTCATTATCTGAGTGCGAGTGATCATCAGGAATGATGTCTGAAGTTTTAGTTTCGTCAATTTACTCCTTTTCATCTTCCATGAAACACCGATCTCTTATTTCTTTATTCCTAGACAGATATCCGTAAATAGGTTGGTATATCGATCCATCCTCCTAGGTGGGAAAAGTGAACTTTCTCATGTTTGGTGGAGAGAGGCTTGGATCATCGAATGATGTACGTAACTCTATTGTCATTTACTTTTACTACTAAGAAGTTCTTATTTATTATTTAATTTCTTATAGTTTTTTATTACAGGTAAATATTTTTTCACTAACATTTTTCAGGAATATATAAAGTTTCTATTTCATGCGAGAGAATTAATATTAGTACGGAGCAGAACTCTGTACGTGTTTTTTGGGTGAGGTTCACACATTAAACAACCATGGGGTACAGTTGTCACTTCTTTAAATACTTTTAAGGAGAGTCAGTACTTGTCGAACCCTAACTCTTTAGAGTAAAAACAAAAAATTTCACTTATTTTTTCATTATTTTAATTATTAGAAAAATCCCTCCTCTACAACATGTGATTTTTGTTTGGAAATTCTGAAAGGTTTTTTCGATATAGAATTTTTTATAGAGAGGTGTCAAACTAAAAAAATTTCATTTCCATGTACGAAATTGCAATTCAACTTTTCATTATCAAAAATGTTTTATTTAAATTTTTAGAAAAATTATTTTTTTATTTCCGTAAACACCAACCCAGGCTCATGCTCTTCTCAATCATAGATTAAGCCGGAATCGGAATCGTAGCCGGAGCCGGAACCGGAGCGTAATTTTTTCAAGAAATTTGTTTTGCAAATTAAATAATTTTTCCCGAAATCGGAGCTGAACAATTATGAAGTGAATCGGAATCGAAGCCCGAGCCGGACCCAAAGCCGGACCCGGAGCCGGACCTGGAGCCGGACTCGGAGCCTAAGTATAATTTTTTAAAGAAATTTATTTTGCTAGTGAATAATATTCTTTCCGAAGCCGAAACTAAACAGTTTGGAAATGAACCCAGAATCGGGGTCGGAGCCGGAGCCGGAGCCGGAGCCGGAGCCGGAGCCGGATCATAAGTTTTTTCAAGAATTTTTCTTGCTAGTGAAAATAATTCTGCCCGAAGTAGGAGCTGAACAATTGTGAAATAGAAACGGTGCCGGAGCCGGAGCCGGAGCTGGAGCCAAAGTATAATTTTTTTTTTAAGAATTTTTTTTGCAGGTGAAAATAATTCTGCAAAGTCAGAGCTGAATAAGTTTGAAATAAAT
>JABUQX010115684.1:12500-15000 GCA_015478945.1 Trachelipus rathkii | reverse complement strand
CATACACCTGTATAACACTTACACCCATGTGTTCCATTTTGATTGAAAACATCATTATTCTTTCGCCCCCATAATCTACACTTTCCACTCTCTGTGCCATCTCTTCCGTTAAAATTACTCCCACCCCATGTCTGTGTGCCTCTCCACCGCTGTACATCAGTTGATAGTTATTATGTATTGTTCTGCTTCCACTTCCCATGAGTCTGGTCTCACAAACTCCCAAAACATCTAGCCTCCTCTCCAGCATCAGCTCCACCATCTCCTCCTCCTTACCCCTCAGGGTTCCAGCATTCAGGGTGGCCACTCTAAGACCTCTCCCAGAAGTATTTCCATTTTCAGGTCCTTTATCGCGCGGTCGTCTCCGTCTAAACAATCCGTAATTCCGAGGCAGAACAAGAGTTTCTTGAGCAATGTCACTTCGCCAGCGGCTTGCTAGGCCTGTCCTGGTTGCAGTTTTGGTCCACGGCTCCTTATTTATATATTTCGGAGCTACCCTCCTTAGAGGGTCCTCCCCCACCCGCCACCTGGACTCTGCCCGGTAGGGGTTAACCCCTCAAGATATATATATATATATATATATATATATATATATATATATATATATATATATATATATATATATATATATATATATATATTAACTTATTTTTAGTATTTTATTTATATATTAATCTATTATATATATATATATATATATATATATATATATATATATATATATATACATATTATTATTATATATATGTTATATATATATATATATATATATATATATATATATATATATATATATATATTTATATATATATATATATAATATTATTATATATATATATATATATATTATTATAAAGTATATATATATATATATATATATAGAAGTATATATATATATATATATATAATATATATTATTAATATATATATATATTATTACATATATATATATAATAGTAAGAAATAATAATAATAATACCATTAAATAATAATACACAATAATAATAATAATAATAATAATAATGAATAATAATAATAATAATAATAATAATAATAATAATAATAATAATAATAACATTAATAATATAATAATAAAGAATAATAATAATTAATAGTAATAATAATAATATCCCTAAACAATATTAATAATGATATTTAAGTTTTATCTAGAGTTAAATAATAATTTTGGCTTTGACCTTAACATTTCTTTGTCGTTTGCCAAGAATACCTTCTCCAAAGGTAAATACCCTCAATTAATACTTAATAGTATATTACTAAAGCCTGAATAGGATATACCTAACTTTACAATTTAGTGAAGAACCAAGTTTTGTCTATTTAACTTTCTGATCTCTTTCACCTAAAGCAGGTGGTTATTACAAAATGTATTTTTTTACAGTTTGATTTTTGACTCGAGAACTTTTTCATGCTGATCGTCGAACAATGTTTTTCGAGTAGTTTTTTATACTTATAGTCATAGCTATATCACCGATGTTTCGTGACATTGAAAGAAATCTCCTAAACTATTTTTGAATGACTTCAACTTGAAATATACAAAGATTGAACTATTATCTAAAAAGTGTAGGAACAGAATTTTGATATTTACAGCTTGAGCTGTCGATTTTTTCAAAACCACGCTTGGTTTTAAATTGAAAAATTGGGATATTTTCTTTTCAGTTTATCCGATCTGCATGAAGACATTTAAGTCAGGAGATGCATCTTTGTTAGATAATTCTTTGTATATGCAGTAGTTTTGGATTTGTCTTCTTTAACAAATTTAAAAAAAAAAAATTTTTATGAAATTAAAAATTTTCGATATAGAAAAAATATCTAAGTAAAATAGGTATCCTGCCCCGGTTAAACAAGCCCTAAGCTCTGATGCTGATCGGATAGTAGGAAAATAAATGTCAATGGTTTCACTTTTCAGTGCACTGAAACGCTTGAAAAAGTGAAATATTGATTTTTTACTCTGTTCTATCAACACTGTACCAGTGCCAGATAATCGGTGTGCACAATCTTTTACCACATAATTTTTTTTCATAGATATCCCAGCAGGCAATTTAAAAATTTCCCAAAATTTTGAAATTTGTTCCAAGAACAAATCCAAAACTACTGCAAATACAAGAAATTATCTAACCAAAAAATTTCTACCTACTACCAAAGTCCTGAAAATTTCATACAGATCGGATAAACAGAAAAAATATCCCAATTTTTTAATTTGAAAACCCAAAATAGTAGTTCTCGAAAAAAAAACGACCAATGCTCAAATAGAACAAGACAAAATTCTAGTTCCTACATTTTTAGATAACAGTCCAATCTTGATATTTAAGTTTAGTCATTCCAAAAAATAGTTTGTAGGAGTTTCTGACAAATGTCAAAACGATAGGTTTTGAAAAACGAAAAACACTCAAACGATACTACAGATTACAACAATCTTGAAAACATTATTTTAATAACATAACATTCCCAAGTTAAGTGTATATAGTTGCAGCATCTGCTCCAACTT
>JABUQX010115684.1:0-7500 GCA_015478945.1 Trachelipus rathkii | reverse complement strand
AAATCGTATAAATCAAACTGTCCTCCATACCCTTCTACCCTTCATGATCTATTGATCTATTGATCTACTGTTGATTCATATCATATTTTGTATAACAAAACAAAACTTTTATTCTTTTCTTTTTTTATGTTTATAACTTTAAAAATTTGTATTTTTACATACCCCAAAGCAGTAAATCAAACAGCAAACAAACCATCCAACCACCTTCCTATCCTTCCATGATCTATTGATCTACTGATCTATTGATTCAAGTCATATTTCTTAAATAAAATTGTCATGTTTTACATACCCTAAAGCAGTAAATCAGTAAATTCAGTAAACAAAAAGTGAAATCAGTAAATCATAGTACCATCAACCATCCTACCCATTCGTGATCCAGATTGACCTTATTGATCTGTTGATCTAGTCGATCCATTGATTCGTCATTTGAGTTAAGTAAAGATACCACAAAACTTTAGGTTTATTTTTTTAAGCCTTGCCTTCTTTAAACATTTTGTTTTCACTAAAAATTTTATTTTATGTTTATAACTTAATAAATTTGCATTTTTACATACCCTAAATCAAGTAAAGCAGTAAAGCAGTAAAGCAGAAAACTAGTAAATCAGTAAATCAAACTACCATCCAAACACCTTTCCTTTCCAAACTATAATCATTGATCTATTATCTATTATCTATTGATCTATTGATTCAAGTCATATTTTTACAAAAAATTTATTCTTTTTATGTTTATAACTTAAAAAATTTGCATTTTTACATACCCAAAAGTAGTAAATCAGTAAATCAGTAAATCAAACCACCCACTTATCCTCCTACCCATCCCGTGATCTATTGATCTATTGATCTAATACATCCAGTTTATATTTTTCTCAGGCATAATAAATAAGCCTCTTGATAAAGTGGAAAAGAAAACAAAAGTTTTTATTTTAAAAAGCATTATAACATGGGGCGCAAACTTCACATGACTGCTTATGATATAATTTTTAGTATCACATTTTACGTAAAGTTATTAAAAGAAACATTATTAAAAAAACATATTATGAAATAAATACAGTATACACCACATAAATTAGAACTGATAGGTTGTACAGGAAAAGATAAGGTCTTAACATATTGAACATTATTATATTTTTAAAAAGATGTTACATAATGATTACTAAACATAAAATCTAAATGCAGAGAGTCAAGGAAATATACAATATTATTTTTATTCTTATACACGGCTATCCAGTGACCATAGCTCGAAACATTCCGAGGAGAAGTGTTGAAGATAAGTCCAGAGTCGGTTTCCAATTTCACAGAACCGAGTTCATTACACGCGAATACACCTAAAAATCTTCTTTCGTTTATAAAGGCGTTTAATATTTCTTCTTCATCCATCTTTAATAATTCAAAATTATATTTCGTACTCTGTCAATCTCGATGATTTGAGGATGTTCCAAATACACCAGAACTGATATTGAGGATGTCAAACTTTGTCCAAATTTTAGGACTCAACCCTAATGTTCCTTTTCGTATTATTGAGATGATAAGTATTACAAGCTGGAAAGATCAGCTGTGACTGCATTTTTTACGCTATAAATTACTGCTTTCAGCGTGGCGCCCTTGAGATCAACACCTGTGTACCGTTGGCTGCTTAAAGGCAGGATACAGCGTTGGTAAATAAATCTGGCAAGATCGCGAACATTATGAATGTGAGCTCGCGATATCAATCTCATAATCACGACCGTATGGTTGACCATTCACATGCAAACCGATACCTAAGACCGAAATGGGCAAATTTAAAATATATTCTTCCGTGGTTTCAGAATAAAGTGCCTTGCGTTCTCAATTCTATTATTACCCTCCTGAGGTGTTTACCATTGACGATACTAGGTATATTAATACTTGATAATCCTTGGGTAAAGTTAAAAATTTAGTCTCAATTCTCTTGACTGGATATTTTGCTGTATCGGACAAAAGAGATTTCACCTCCGCTATGTTTAAAGGAGATAATTTCACTTTTTACGTACATAAAGATACAATCCAGGCTTTGGAGCGGAAGTTGTAGCTGTAGCGTTGCTTTGAACATTAAGCGCAAATTGAGGAGTAGATCTAGTTAACCTGATGCGGGTGTCCACTGATGGTAGAATAAGTCTTTCCTGTGAGAATATATCACCGTTTACACGTCCATAATATTCGTAAGTTTTATTTTTAGATTTAGCAGCATTGTCCCTATGTTTCTCTACATCTTTTAAATTGTAGTATCCACATGATTGTAAATGGGACTGTTTAGCATCATCTGACACTAAAGTCTGATTATAATCTCGGCATGGGTAACTGGTTGTTGATGCTCCTAGAGATGAAATGGTTTAAACACCTCTCAAGCGATTGAAACATGTATGGCCAGGGAAATTGGTTCCTGGTAGATACCAGCGTGTGGTCGGTGTCTGTGAGATCCGATCCATCTTCATTTACCAACTTAGTCTTCAGATATAAAAACACATTCGAAGGATCAAGATATTGATCAGAAGTGCCAGGGATGTTGAATTCGAGAGGTACATCTGTATTTGTGATTGCGTGAACGGGGTTAATACTAATAAAATTGGATTCACTCACACTGATCTGTGTAGGATTCACAGAAAAGAGATCCAATTCGCTCTTGCAACAGTCGGGGCTACTACAATCGCTTGACGTATAATGATGAAAGATATGTTTAAACATTCCTTATATACGAAATAGATGCAGGTTATTATTATTTATATAAAAAAAGTTACCACTTATCACTGTTATTAGAGAGCAAACACATCAATACACTTTTTCTTTAGTGGTCCTTTATTATTCCTCTTTACAGGTTTTTTACGACCACCTACACCTTTGCCAGTCATCTTACGACGTATTTTTCGTTTAACATCATCTAACATTTCATCTGAAACATCGGCTAGTCGACGTTTTACAGCACTACGAGGGTCGACACCTCCCATAATATCCTGGAAAGTATCTATACCTGTCCTAGCTGCTTTTTTAGCGAGGTATTTACCTCCTGATTTAAACAGGGGAATAGCTCTACGAAATAACGAAGCAAAAAATCCTCCTAAACCATATCCCCTCTGCATTCTTGAACCCCTGAAGACTCTTTCTCTTTCCATTATTATTATTATTTACCGGAGCTTCTTTCTTATGTGTACTTTACACACTGCTGTCCCAATTGTGAATGGGTATGGGTTGCCTTTCACGTCTCTTATATAAATACGAATCGAACTCAGTTGGGTCTTACTCATAGGTAAGTAGTGAACATTAGGAAAGCTTATAACTTTACGACCTTTAGGAAAATGAACTACTCTTAACAAAGAGGCTTTAGTATTCCCTACATACTGATGGTCTACAATATCTGTATAAACATAGGCCATACCAGGATCTTGAAACATCTTAGTAGGCAAACATACAAAATGTAATGAACTCTTGGTGTCATTTTTTGAGACATACTCTTCCATCGTTGGTATATAACGTATTAGATCCTTTAGAGATGGTTTGATATTATTTCCCGATATTTTGTATACATGTGAGTAACAACAATTACGAAACCAGGTTGAAGCGCGGAAAATAAATAAACTTATATCTTTCAGGTTCACATGAGTTTGAGATTTTAAAGTGATTAACACGTTATCTTCGTTAACGGATTTATTAACAAGAAACACTAAATCTTTACATAACTGACTTGCTTCAAATTGCTTGTTTAAGTCTATGAACACATCAGTAACCGATTTATAATGACCGTGGTTTATGAAATATCTTTCAAAGAAATATTCTTTGTCACCTCGTTTGATAGTTGCCATATTAGCTTCAATTTTTAATACATTTTTAACACTATCAACATTTCTAAATATCGTAAACGCCAAATATGAATCAGGCCTATTCTCTATATCGGCGTCGAGAATTATTTCACTTAAACCAGCTTCATATATTTCTCGATCAAAAGTTATAGGGTTCAATGAGTTGTATAGTCTGATATTTTATTTTCAGGATATAGATCCATAGAAGCCGATGAAGGCAGAGTTAAATAGAAATGATCTTCACTCTCCATGTTCCCGACGTAAACTGATCAATGTTTCTTAATTTCACTAGCATTTATATAACTATTAAACTTCGCTGGGTAACCTATCCATTTGACAAGATACTGTTTATTTTTACCTTTTCCTTTAGATCCTAATATTTTTTCTATTTTATACTCGTGACTCTTAGGATCAAACCGTATTTTCTGTATTTCTTGTTTATAGAACCCTCCTTTTATTTGTTCGCCATCTAAATCTTCAAGATAGTATAATTTTAACCCGTCTCTTGGGAATTCTCTGATTGTATCTACTTTAAAAACTTCTCTTGACCATCCCGCCTCATACCCTTTTCTGAAATTTTCATCTGACCTAGACACTCTCACGTAATCTCCTAATTTAATGCCTGTGTTATCTTTTATTTTTCGTACAGGACGACTCGGAACTGAGGGTTTTGTCTTCACCATCTCTAGAGGGGTCTTCTTAATTGTTCTATGATAAGACCTATTATAAGAATAAGCCAAGTCTTGCAGTATATCTATATATTTAAATGTATTCATTTTCGTGAAATATCTATGCATTCTTTCTTTTATAGTTCTTTGTACTCTTTCAACTATTGCAGCTTTATTAACTGAAAATGTGTTATAGTACCCTATGTCATACTCTGTAACTATTTCTTGAAACTCCTTGCCTAAAAATTCTGATGAACCTTATCTGACCATCAATTGAGGATATCTTATTATCCTCATTTATAATTCTGGGATCACTGCAGCAGCAAATAGCTCTTTGATCTCTTATCCTTTAAAACCTTTAACCATAAATACCTGGAATATACATCTATCACAAAAAGAATGTATTGATACCCTTCATTGTAAACTTTATATTTTATCATTTCAGTTAAATCAAGTTGCCATACATTATCTAAGTGAGGGGCTATGGTTTTTCGTGTAGGAAATTTTTTTCGTATAGGTTTATGTAGGGTAAAAGCATCCTCACCTTGTAAATAATTTTTCAATTCTTTTTTATTTATATGAGGAAACCTTGAAGCGAACCTTGAAAAGCCTCCATAACTGTAAGGTTGTTTCACATCAAAGTAATATTTATCGACCGCCTCCTTAGCCTCCATAATTCACAATGACATTATAACTAAAAAAACATATTCATTTATACTGATAGGGGATATAAAAACCGAATGTCTATATGAAATATTTTATTTTCAATTACAAAATAATATTAACTATTTTAAATTACAAATCTAAAAAGAAATAACACATGTATACAGAAAGATAACATAGGTTATATACATAATTTAAATTACAAACAATACAATCATATAAAAAGTACAATAAATAATTAGGAACTAATCCATTTTGAAGCGAAGTATGGATTTTTTCTTATTCTTCCTGCACTTGAACGTAATGTACTTCTACTTATCATCTTTAATCTGTCTGATGCAAAAGAAGTACCAGAGGGACTCACATCTGGTCTAGGAGACATTGGAATATTATCCAGTTCCGTTAATCTTTGTTTATTCTGGATTAAAGTTCTCGGGAAATTAATAGTTTGAAGTTCTTGTTTGATCCTGTTCCATCCTGCCACAGGAGCCTTCTTCCAATCACGCGAGAGATCAGATATCAAGTCAACAATATTCGATCCTGCTATTGTTTCTCCGTCAATAATGATTTGACCGAGTTCATTCCATGTAAGCTGATCTTTTAAAATCTTATATAGAGCTAAACCCGTTTTCTTATTCCTCATTGGTAAGCTTTCCTTGAGTATATGTTTAAAATTATCTTCTCTTTTCACTTCAATCTTAGTATCTGGTGCTGGAGCTGAATCTTCCTTAGGTGAATTTAGTAAAACTTTTAGATCTACTAATTTTTGTATAGCATTTTGATATAGGATTCTTTTTTCGTGAATGTTAACATCAGAGTTTAATATATGATGCAGTTCCTTCTCGTAATTATTTATCTGTTCAACTTGCGGATCATATAAACTCAAAGGCTGCTGTTGAATCAATGGTTGATAAGGGTTATAACCGATCTGTTGCAGTTGAGGGTTTGATTGAGGCTGTTCGAACTGTTGTTGTTGTTGTTGTTGCTGTTGTTGCTGCTGTTGTTGTTGTTGTTGTTGTTGTTGTTGTTGTTGTTGTTGTTGTTGTTGTTGTTGTTGTTGTTGTTGTTGTTGTTGTTGATGATGTTGTTGTTGTTGTTGATGTTGTTGTTGTTGTTGTTGATGCTGTTGTAGAGGTAGGGTTCCCGTATTATATTTCAACTTCTCATAATCGCTGTAGGGTAAAACTACTACCTTCTTCATCATTGAGCAAGCCACTTGGTTATCAAAGGTGCTATAACGGAAAAGAGTAAAGGTAGGAACACACCCCCACCTTTCTGTAATAGCTTCTTTTTATTTTTAAGTTTTCTTACGTTACCGGCAAGTTTTTTAATGATGTTTCTATGACGACGTAGCTTTACCTTCTGAGGTCTGTTTAAAGGAACATTTCCTTTTATAAGATTTAGGCATACTTCTGCTATACATTGTATAAATTTTTCATCTTCGCAGATCAGTTTACGTTTTTCAGAAGGTTTCAGGTTTTTAAATTTTCTCATAAGAGGTAAATAATCTGCTACTAGAGTACTCATTATTCAGGTATGTACACTGTCTCAATCTCGTTAGGCAAGATATTTGTACGAAGTAACACTCTATGCGTGTTCTTAGGATGAAGCTCACAGAGTAAATAACCGTGAGGTATAGATGTAACTTCTTTATATACTTTTAGGAACTCTTTACGTTGAGTAGGAAACATTTGGGTAGCCACAACATTGACCTGACTCATATCCCTTCTTTGCCCAAACAAAATTAAATACTGTGTGTTTAAAGACACATCCCTCATATACTTATTCTGATGAAAGATATTCTGTGTTATAAAAAATACTGTGATGTTTAAATGATGAGAGTAAACTGTGAAAGTTTCTGCTATATCCTCATTCAATTTATGCATCAAATCGTCAAGGATTATAATTTTGTGACCTTGTATATTTTCCAAAGACTTTACATCGTATATACCTTCGTGAAATTGAATCACATCTTTGTAATCATTAAACTTTTCTTGGTAAACACTGTAGCACCAAATGATTTTAACAGGATTTTGCTCGAAAATCTCAACCTCTTTTAAAATGTTTAATAAAAGAAAGGTTTTCCCGCAACCTGTAGGACCAGACACAAGACATGTAGCAGGAGCACGGAACATAAATTTACCAACGTCCATTGTAGGTTGACACCCAAACACTAATGAGCAAGAAAAGGTCTGCACTTATGTTATAAATGCTTTAAAATAAAAACTTGTTTTCTTTTCCCGCTTTTTATCCATAAAGAACATATTTATTATATGAAGTATGTTCTGAAAACGCTGAAAGTGCTCGCCCATAAAATGAAAACGGTTAAACATCATCACCGATAACTGAATCAGCACATC
>JABUQX010115683.1:0-26180 GCA_015478945.1 Trachelipus rathkii | reverse complement strand
TAGTTACAAATCCTCATATAAGGTCTTCAATAAAAGTTCTTTGGGTACAATTACAACAGAAAGTGAATCATACAAATGTTATCTATTTTTATACTTTCTGTGACGTAAAAATCATCAACATATATTACAATGTATAAAAACAACTAGAACAAAAATTAGAAAGCATTATAATATATATTAAGTCTATAGAGTTTTTCTGATAAATACATCCATAATACTTAAAATTAAACACCACGTAGTAGGGTTACAAACTACATGGTGTATTACTCTATTTCTGAGAATGTTTTCAGCCAGTATTAAAAACACGAACAATATCTCCCTTATATCCTCCCCCACTAAATCTAAACCCCCCACCTCCATTTTCCACGTCGTTCAAAGAAAGACGGGAGTGTCGAGGCAAAGAGTGTAGTACAGACCCGTAGAGAAGGATACTCAGGACTCTCATAATATTACATACAATCCAAAATCCAACACATACTAAAGAAATATATTTACAATTATTGTTTACAACATCGGGGCTTTGGTCAAAGAAGAAAGACTAGCAAAGGATTTCTTTTCATCCTCAAACTCTTGAGCCCACAATATTGAGGTCATCTGCTGTTGATGTTCATTCATGTCCTTCCACCTGATCCGGTCCATTGCCCATCTCAAACTTGTACGCAGTACCAGTTTGACCTGGGGATCCAGAGAGGCTTCAGGATTACAAGCAGAAGATGAAGTAGCCGAGTTATACGAAGCAGTTGAAGTATAACTAGGTAAATTAGTCGAGTTACCTGAACCAGTTGAAGCGTAACTACAGGAAGGTTGGTACAAAGGATCAATAATGGGAAATTTATTGGGGTTACATCCAGATTGGGAATTATTAATATATGAAAAATTAGGGTCCTGTATAGGATAATTCTGTGGATGAGAATTTGAATCGGGGAAATAATTTGATGGGAATGACGATGAAAAATTGCTTTGCCGATTACCAGATTGAGGATATTCGGGGATATAGTCCACAGGAACATTATAATTAGGGACAATATTTGTAACAGGTAAAGGTGGTAAATAATTTTGGTCCATCCGTCCAGTTTCTCTATTAGGAATGGCAACCATGGGACGTGGTCGTCTCTTCTCATTTTTCTTTGCTTGACTTTGTAAAGGTGTGTAAGGTTCATACCTCACAGCAATTTTATTTATTTTAAAAAAATGCCCAATTTTTTCCATGAGGTTTACCAAAAATAGGCGATTTGGGTGCAAACCATCCAACAACAGAGGAGAATTCATTATTAGTATCTCTTTGTTAAGATACTGAGTATGAGGGAATATTTGAGTATCTTGGTCATTTTTCCTATGTTTGCCATGGTAAAAGTTCAAAATTTCGGTTCCTCTTATAATATTTTTATCGGACCATTGGTATCGTGATTCCATCAAAGACTCAAACATCTTGAAACTGTGAATGGAGTGGTCTCTCATCTTTTCAGGAGATAGTTCTGGATCATCCAAAGTATATTTGCTATACTTGCAGCCCCAGTCTCGAATAATACGCTTTTTATTAAAGGCGTGCATATCCTGCATGGGTGGAATATATAAGTAGACTTTAGCCTGAGGATTAATCTTTTTTGTGATTTCGGTAATTTTCTCCATGAGGCCAGGAACTTTTTCCACAGATAAATCCTTTTCAGGTTCAAACACCGTGGCTACATCATGATCGACGTTTTTCAGCTCTTTCCTTTTCCAGGCGGTGGTCGTTAAAGCCCAGATTATGATGTTTTTGACATCCGGGGTCATTAATGTTTGGACCCTTGATATGCAAGACGAAATAGGACGTCCAGATGCGTAGTCAGCTCGTACTGCCACTCCATGTTGGTTCCGTAAATACTTCTTTTGGTTTCGGAATAAGGACACTTCTGATGATCCAATGGCCAATAGTAAGGGCATTTTTTAAGAATGGTTTGGAAAATTCTCAGGTTCCAAGTAGTATCCAATCAATTCTGAAAAGCATCACATATATGTTAATACATAAGCCACCATAGAATTTCCAATCCTACATAAAATGCATGAACTAATATTTCCTATTCTAATATTATTGTTTTTACTACATGATAACTGTCACGAAGCGAAAAAATGAATTAGAGTAAACTAAATCAATTTTACCTTCTCTATTTCTCAATCGTACTTATTAATTTGTAAAATCAGAAGTAACATCATAACTTTGAGAAATCGACTAGTTATAAAAAACAAATTTAATTCTATAAAATTTGAAAATTTAATTTTTTTTTAAAAATAAAAGGATAGCTATATATTCTTTCCATAGTCAGAAAAGATATGCTTGGAAAATTACCATACTTGTTCATCGAAACCACCTCATACCTCAGTAACAATGAACTTTTTAATTATGATCATTGTATACTTTATTTCGAAAATACAAACAATCTAGGAAGTCTTTTTCCTGATTATTTCTATTTACTTATTTACTTATCCATTTGGTCCTATGATTTTGAAGAGAGAGAGTTTACTCATCCAGGCTATGCATTGATCATGAGAACATCTTATTATCTCCTTCAGGAACCGGGAAAAATCTGTAAAATAAGTTTTAAAGCTCCTCCACTCCACAACCTGTCATGAAACACTGACGGTTCGTTCATTCAAGGAACCCGTAGATATGTACATGTATGTACATATATACATAAGGTTAATATATATATATATATCTTTTTAGAGGTATGAGGTTTTCGATGAATACATATATAATAAATATATGCATTTCTTTAAAATATACTGCATATATTTATATATATTTAACCATTTTTGGTTAAATAAAGTAGGGAAATCAGTTACACAAGACTTTTTAGATATTTAGTTTAATAGTTTAATCTTTAGTCTGCAAGCATACACGAAGAATCCAGACACACAAAGATCAATTATGCAAGAATCATTTACACTAGGAGGGTTTTTCGTCTCATAAGTTGAAAATTTTGACGATCAGGCACCTAGTAAGCATTCAAAACAGCTTCAATAGATGAAGATGTTTTAGACAATAGTTCAGAAGGAAGTTTACTTAAGAGATTAAGAAAGATAGGAATAAGATTTTTTTGTAACTTATCTGGTTCAAGGTTTAAAGATAAGTTATTTGGCTAAGTATTTCATATTAATTTTTCAGTCAGTAAGTGAACGACAGAACTTTTTTAAGCATAATTTAAGTCTCAAACATTTTTAAACAGATGAAGCCAAGCCAACCTTTATTCTCTGGGCTTATTTACTTCATCTAAGGAGACAACAATGTGTCATTTTATAACCCCGAGAAGAGGTTACAAAAGACTAGTCCGTCTCCGGTGGCGTACATACTCCAGTGGAGTCGACATAACATTTGGGAAATCGGGAACCGTTCCTCTATTACTAGAAGTGACTAGCAGATAGTTATAGTGAACCCCGGCTAAACATTTTAAATAACAGGGTTCACCATCAGCGTTATTTCCATATATTAAAGGTTTATTATTGGCATAATATATGTGAACGTTAACTTTAAAGACATCAGTAAAAGCAGTGATAACTTCTGGGATTGGCAATTGACCCGGAAGTTTTAATAATCGGAGTCTTTTTTGAACCAACTGACCTTGAAGTTTATATTTTACGGGATGCTTTTGTAATTCTTCGATAAGAACATCTCTTACCTCTAAATGTCTCTCGACCGATCATTTAAGTAAAGAGAAAAAACATTTATATAACGAGTCCCCTCCTCCGCTGATTTCTATCGGAAAGAACCCAGGAGGAATGAAATCCAAAGAAGAACTTCCATATTATCATTTACGGGAGATCGGGAAAGAGCATCGGCAACTATATTTTTAGGGCCCGATATATGACGGATATCAAAGTCATATTCATAGAGCTCTTCCATAGTCCTAGCTAACCTCCCATCAACCAGACTCATATTTTGTAAATAGATGAGTGGCATATGGTCGGTATATATAATGAATTTTATACCACGGAGGAAAGGTCTAAGGGATTTGACAGCCCAACGCAAAGCAGTTAGTTCTTTATCAATTACTCCATAATTTCTCTGAGCCCCATTGAAGGTCATAGAAATAAAAGCAATTGGCTTGCGTTCGCCGTCTTGGATTTGTGAAAGGCAAGCACCAGCCCCGAGGTCTGAAGCATCCACATGTAGCTCCATGGGAGAAACCTCCGGACTATAATCAGGAAATCCCAACAAGGTTGGATTTACTAAGGCCTCTTTCAGTTGATCGAAGGCCTGCTGACACTCCGGTGTCCAGTTAATGGATCTACCACCCGTCTGGCATGATAAAGGCTTACTGATTTGAGAACAATTTGGAATATGTCGCCTATAAAAGTTTACCATTCCCAGAAACTGGCGTAATTGCTTTACCGAAGTGGGGACGGGAAATTCTAAAGCTCCTTTGATATTTTTTTGAAGGGGAAGTATACCTTTCCGTGATATATGGTGACCCAAGAATTCCACATCAGTACGACACAACCGGGTTTTACTGGGTTTAAGTTTGTACCCGTTTTTCTCCAGTGCAGAAAGGACACGATCCAAGGTGGTTAGATGATCATCTATATTTTTACTGAGAATGATAATATACCATAACCTCGGACCATGGTAATTCTTCCAATGCCAACATCATCCCACGTTGGAATGTGGCCGGACCATTCTACCAAAGGGCATTTTTAAATATTCGTACTGTGCAAATGGGGTGGAAAAAGCAGTTTTTTCAACACTCTCGGGTTCCATTGACACTTGATAATAACCACGGACCAGATCTATTGTGGTGAAATAGACATTACCATACATATTATAAATCATATCTATTAGGTTAGGTAACGGGAAGGAATCGGTCTTAGTAACACTATTTAATTTCCGGTAATCGATACATAATCGTAACTTACCGTCAGGTTTTCGGACCGAAACCACAGGAGCTGAATAAGGGGATTTACTAGGTCTAATAATATCCTGCTCCAACAGTTCATGACATTGTTTTTCTATTTCTTGAGCCAAAGGGCCCTGGAAACGACGTACTGGTAGTCTCACAGGTCGACCAGTTTCTACCTCGAGTGGGTGATATTAGTAGCCACTCCAACATCGTGGTCACTGAAACTGAGACCGATGTGTTTAATAACACTGCGTTGTCGTTTCTTTTCGAGGTGGGAATGAGAATATCTGCAAGCAAACTCCTCCTCCCAGCAACTTAGTGGAGGATATAAATCTGCTTTAAGGATTAGTTTATGGAATTCTTCATATCTATAATAAGTATTGTAACTTGAAGAAGATCTTCTTCCAAGGAACACAAGCTACCTACTACAGTAACTTTTCTATAATAATGAGGTGTATCGGAAGGATTTAATAGAGCGATCCTACACGAATCTCGCAAATCCAATACACCAGGAATTGGTACAACGGGTCCCACTGGCTCTGATTGAAAACCTACTAATGAAGAGATTTCAGATGAAGGACAACTTACATCCACCATCTGACACGAAAAAGGGGGATAATTAATGGAATTTACTGTGACACATTTATAAAAAGGGATCCTTAGACTCTCATCTCTAGCTATGGAATCTATACAGTCATCAGTTCTATGTACTAATTCCCGCGTAGTTAAGTCTGGAAGGTCATTTTCTTTTAATGCAACAGCTCCCAAAACTAGCGGAGCTGGCATAAATTCATAGGGAACAACCAACAAAATGACGGGCTTAGACACATAATCACTGTCAGGAAAGTACAGATTACATTCAGTGTAGAAGTTGATAGGTACTGAATGTTCTCTGACCAGACCACTAATGGCGTTAACTTTTATATCTACAGAGGGCCGTAAGGGTAAACTCTTCATGTACGCTTCGGTTATTTCAGTGCTGATTAGACTAATTCCAGCTCCACTGTCCACCATACAACCATAGAAACCAGAGCTGTTGGGTACCAAAGCGACTGAAACAATCAGAGGGTCCTCCTTGAAAGGAGTACAATGGACTACCATCGTCCGTAAGGGATTTTCTAGGGGTTTATTTATTTCTAAGGGAAGCTGGTCGGAGGATTTCTCGGGAATAATTTTAGAAGTTTTAAAATTTTCTGCTCCTCCATCCTCATTGACTGAGTCGATTAAAGGGTTATTCTCCACCAGAGGACTCAGTTCCGGGGAGACCAGGAGTTTAAAGGAGGATCATACCGCCCCTCATCATTAGCGCAGTGATTTAAATTTTTACTTGAAGGTAGGGACGGTTCTACTTGCTTGGACGATGGAGGCCTGTGATTTGTCGATTGATTTGAAGAATACGACCGGGAATATACTCTTTCTAAGGGAACAGTTCTAGGGGAAGAAGGATCTTTGTAAGGATTATGGGACTGGGGAGGAGCACTAATGTGTGAACACCTCATCCCAGCGTGAGGACCACCACAAAAGGGACACACTACTTTTCTAATATTCAGGGAAGAAGAGGAAGGAGAATTCCTAGATCGACAGTTGGCCCTGATGTGACCTTTCTTTTTGCAGTAACTGCATATTCCAAGATATTTATAACACTCCTCCATGGAATGGCCTGTTTTTTCACAGTAGTGACACAGAACATTTCTCCGGTCAGCAGCCTTAGTACGGTTCGGTGGATTCGAATTATAGTCATTACGAACTGTATTATCCTGGTTTTTGTGACTATTGGTGGAGTCACGATAGTAGCGACTACCATTATTCCGTTCTGGGGGCTTACTTTTATTCGTATGGGCCTGACGCTGATTATTTTTGGATTTAGTCTTACGTTGGTCAACTTTGTGATGTAGAACGTCAGTCCATCCGGGGAGTGCAGCATTTATCTGGATCACAGACTCCAGAGATTCATCAAGGTCTATTTTCTTTTCGGTCTTTCGGGCATAAGTTGATTTGTCGATCTCAATTGGATTAGTTTGGGACATGGAATTTGGGAAAGCGGTATTCTCGCTGTCTAAAGAGTCCGCAAAATTCACTATATTTTCCCATGAAGCTCTACTATAACCGTCCAACTCCATCATTTTAATATATTGACGGACGAATGTTTCAATATAAGGAGGCAAACTACAGAGGAAAGCTATTCTAAGGGAATCATGATCTCTCATATCGTGTCCATGATATGCTTGACTAGCCAGGCGTTCCAACCGAAGGGCAAACATTTTGATGCTCTCATTGGGGTATCGATGAGCTGCATGATACTTCTGTATTCTATATTCTTTCTTCTTACGTTCCTCATCTCGATACCAACAGACAAGATGATCCCGTACAGAGAAGTATTCACGGTCATCTTTTATGATTTCTCGGTATATGTGGAGAAATTTGCCTTCTAGCTGTCGACCAAGCAGTCTTAACCATTGGTGATGGGCATTTGGATAGTGTAAACTACAATAAGCCTCAAGCCAAGTAGACTAAGAGATCTTGTTCTGATTCATATTTGAACTTACCAGGGTCCACAACCTTAAGTTTCTGGGAGTTCTTGAGTAACTGAGTAAGAAGCACAATGGCTTCCTCCAGCATGTCAAGCCTCTTTTTCATGTGTGGCCCTGAATACATGGAAGGTTCATCATTGTCAGGAATACGACGTTCAGAAGGTCGTTGAGAATATCCTTGTGGAAAACAACCAGAATAGACCCTAGGGTCAGTTGAAAACATCTGGTGCTCCGGATATTGATTTAAGGGAATTTGTTCTCGGTGAGGCTGCAGCAATTTATTATACTTTTCAGAAAAGTCAGTCTCTCCTCTATTTATAGGGGATAGAGAATCTCTATTGCCTCTAGCCATATCAGGATTTCTAAAGAGAGGCTTTGGTTGGGTAAAGTAATTTACTGGGGGTTTAGGATTATGAAGAAGATTGGGATTAGGAAGAAGTTGAGGTTTAGGAAGAAGATTAGGATTAGGAAGAAGATTAGGATTAGAACGAAGAGTAGGATTAGAATGAAGAGTAGGATTAGAAAGAAATTATTTTTTGGGATTTTCTACATAACTAGGTGGATTATGAAGAAAAGGCTTGGATCGTGATTGAAACTGGGAATCTAAGGATGGCTTATAATCACAATCATATAAAGAAGTGTTATTTTTAGTCATTTGCAAATTATGTGAATCGAAGCCAGAGGGGATACCTTGTCCTCGATCATAGAACGTTCTGTGTTCAACATTACTAACTGTATCATTTACGTTAGCCAATTGCCTTTCACTTATCACCTGATTATTGAGTTTAATCAATAAGGTACTCATTTCGGTCTCAGTGAAAGGTTTGTCAGAGTTGGGAACTAAATTTAAGTCAGAGTTGGTAACCAAGGGTATGTCAGAGTTGGCAACTGCTACCCTGTCTTTATTTTCCACATTTACTTCTACATTCATTCCTACTTTATTTTTAGTATGATCATCACGCAGACGCTGGTCTAAACGTGGATCTAACGCGACAGCTGCAAGAGATGGATCGAAGTCCAAAGCCTCTTGGCTATCAGAACCTATGCTGGTTTCCAAGTCTTTTGGTTGATTTTTTTCTGACATTTTAATTTTTAATGTCAATAAAGGAATTTCAAAAAAAATGAACGTTATTACTAACTAACTCTCGAATCTGTCCAATGTAAGTACAAAAAGAAGAAGATTTAATTGCAGAGAACTGAAGAGAATCGATGATTTTCAAAAAAAATAAATGACGGTGTGA
Organism: Trachelipus rathkii; assembly: GCA_015478945.1. Classification (NCBI taxonomy): domain Eukaryota; kingdom Metazoa; phylum Arthropoda; class Malacostraca; order Isopoda; family Trachelipodidae; genus Trachelipus; species Trachelipus rathkii. The sequence goes on along the minus strand of JABUQX010115683.1, from coordinate 17,534 downwards.
GCGAGAGTCACAATCCTAGTGCACGCAAGCGCAGGAACTCAAACAGAGTCCCTGTTGGGCGCCACTTAATTTATTTATGTAGCGGAGAGAAGCAAGCTGGGACCGAACATTCATACCCGACTGTGAGTTGCCTCTCTCCACAAATTCTCGGGGAGTCGAAGGTCAAAGAAATACAATATCTTGAAGGTCAAAACAAAATTGATACATAGATGATAGGTTGGTGATGTTCAAAAAGATGTGGTTTGAATGTCTAGTAAGCACAGGCAACCACCTGACACCATCAGGTTTATACGGAGCAGGTTAGGCTTTATCCGTAAAGGAGGGAGTTTGTCGTGGGACTCCGTTGGCCTGCTTACTTGAATGACTATTCAGAGAGGATTGTGATAATTAAACTATGTATTAATACATAGGTCTTGCCCTGATATTCAGTTTGAAGATCAAGTATAATTATATTAATTAAACAATGAGGTACTATATAAGTCTTGCCCTGATATTCAGTTTGAAGATTAATTATAAACACATCATAGTAGCTCAATGAATAATATAGTTAACCAAAATGTAAATAATTAGGGATGTTAACACACCATAAAAAGGACTATCTTTAATTAGTTTTTGTAAGAATTATAACTATATTAAGATTTTAAATAAATTAGAATGTCCAGTGAAATTAGTATGAAATGCCAGCTCAAACAATCCAATTGCTAATTCACATAAACAGATAATAAATAATAAGGTTATATAAACCACGATTATTGACGACTAATCCATAAAATACGTAGAGAAATATTATGTACAATAGCTCAAAGGAGCTTCATAGGAATTGATTTTCAGATTCGAGAGTGGAAACGAAAGTAGTTTCCAGATATTGCTCATGCAAGAAGTTAAGGTAAGTATCAGAAATTCGGAGGCAATATTAACAATATAAAGTGACTTATCTTTGAATTATATATCCAGAGTTGGAATATAATCCGGAAATGGAATCCAGAATTTGAATAGAATTCAAATCCACACTATGAAGCCTGTTAAAAGTAAACAATATTGTGTTTTCAAAAATGTCTTATCTACTCTCTATTACATATTATATTTAAGCAGTTATGTTACATTTTTATTTTACATACTCATGCCTTTAAGACACTCACCCTATTTTTCTAACAGGGCTTGCTTTATTTCATTAACCAAGGTTTCTTGAGTGATCTTATCGGTTTGGTAAACTGTAAATATTTAAAGAAAGTTTACTCTCATTTTCCACTAATCTATAATTATAACATTAATCTTATAAAGTATTTTAGAAGAGTTATTGTTAATTATCTTTATGTTTATCACTGACCTCAGATGTAGTTACAAATCCTCATATAAGGTCTTCAATAAAAGTTCTTTGGGTACAATTACAACAGAAAGTGAATCATACAAATGTTATCTATTTTTATACTTTCTGTGACGTAAAAATCATCAACATATATTACAATGTATAAAAACAACTAGAACAAAAATTAGAAAGCATTATAATATATATTAAGTCTATAGAGTTTTTCTGATAAATACATCCATAATACTTAAAATTAAACACCACGTAGTAGGGTTACGAAACTACATGGTGTATTCCCTATTTCTGAGCATGTTTTAGCCATATTTAATCCTCCCAGTATACATATATAAAACACGAACAATATCTCCCTTATATATATATATATATATATATATATATATATATATATATATATATATATATATATATATATAACTACTTATATATATATATATATATATATATATATAATATATATATATATATATATATATATATATATCTATATATATATATATATATACAATAACATATATATAAATATATATATATATATATATATATATATATATATATATATATATATATATATATATATATATATATATATATATATATAAACTCAAAGTAAATTTAATGCATCACCCGTAAATATAATTTAAACACTTTCATATTGGGAAATGTAGTGCTAGGGTTTGGTTTTTATTTGGTTCACCTAACTGGAGTGTTGCACATGATTATAAATGTATAAACTATGTAACGACAGAGTGTCTGGAATTAAATGGCATAATAAAGGAAACAAAAAAATATGGGGGGCCAGGCCGGTAGCAATTATGTAATTCGTAAACCAGGTGCTTTAAAAACTACGCTTGAAGCGTTCTTTTTATGGGGACGTGGATAGCTAGTGATTCAAACATCAGTTATTGTTAACTATGCTATACGTGGGTAATGTTCGAATCCCGCTGATGGAGTAAATCTCACAATGAGTCATTCATTTAAAATGATGGTTTTATTAATCAACAACAATATTTTACAAATTACAATGTGAAATGCAGCATAAAGGTGTTTAATAATAGGTTGTACCCCCTCTGGCTCTTCCAACTTCCTCCAAGCCATTCAGCATTGATGAAATGATCTTGCAAATGGTCTCCTGCGGGATGTTGTCAAAGCGTTTGCAAAAGCTCCTGAATGTGGACGGATCATATTCACGGAGGCTCGAACACGCTTACCCAACAAACCCCCAAACATGTTCAATGGATTCAGGCCCAGGCTCCTCGCAAATAGCCAGGAGTCACAGTCCCCTACACTGTTATGCTGTTGGATGACCTGTCCAGTGTGCTGTGGCGTTGTCATGGAGTAACAAAAAATGTACGCCAATGAAGGAAGCGAAAGGCACTATATACTCTTGAAGGATGTCTTCCGCATACCTTTTAGCAGTTAGCGTTCCTCTGCTCACGATGTAGCGGAGAGAGGTGATTCACTCACGCTTGCGTTTTAATTCAAGGCAACCCAATCAGGGTAATTGATGGAAAAAAGGGTGGGAGATTGAATTAGCCCGTAATGTGGTCGCCCCTTGCACAAGTGATCCCCTACTTCCTCACTTAATATTATTACGAGCAATGAGTGCTCCTATAATTATCTAGCCCAGATAGGAGCTTAAGCTTTAGCCTCCCCAGAGTCAAAATGTCACAGGGACCACACTAAAGCGCACAGCAGCAGCTATTTTTACTTGTTATTTTTAACATTACAACTCCTAGTGTTCAGAGTGACACTTGTATATATAACAAAGACGATAGAAGGATGAAAGAGAGAATAAGTAGTTTTAAGAATGGTGGATTAAACTGAATCTAATAAATACAAGTTATAAAGTTTATTAAAGATGATTTAACAGTTTTAACGATTAATCAAACAATATATCATTAAAGATTAAATAACAACTAATATCCAAGAATTTCTAGACGGTATATTATTACAATATGAAACTTTTATTCTAGCATTCCAGCAGCATTACTATACATATATGAATAATTACATACAATGGTACAATACAATATACAATGGACATTTACGACCGAGATCAAGCTATACAGGTTGATTGCGGTTACTAAATGTCCTTACCAATGAAAATTATCTTAAACTAAATAGCTATTTACAAAAATTACAATAATTATTAGATATGATAACAACCATGACAAGGGAGAGCAGATTAAAATTATACAATTTGATACTATCTAACCCACTAATCCCGGCTCGGTATATTTATATTTGACTAAGACAAGTAGTAGTTAATATAAGAACATTTGGTCACTTAAATTTGTATCCTATGTTTTTGAGCAATCCTAAGTTATCTCTGATATAGTTTGAAAAGAGTTGGTATTATGGCAACCAACACTAGTCTTAAAAAGAGCTTTAATGAATTCTTGCTTCCAAGTCCGAAATATAAGATTGATTATGGAGCCCCAGCTCCGGTTGTCTGTTTAAACAACGTTTTATTAGACTAGTCTAGACTTTATGTTATCAAGCAGGCAGAGAACAGAACAGAAAACATGGAAGTTCTGTCTTATACATTCAATTCAATAATATAGACTTCTAAGAACTTTGATAACAGGAACATCCACAATTGACTGACATATAATGTCCCTGCCTAAACTGAGTTAATGACTATGATTGGAAAAGTTAAACATAAAGCAAAGCTAAGAATGTTTGTATATTAAAATTATTTAACAAAGTAAATACTCGTAATACATGTGACATATATTTGGGTATGGCACATACACAAATACATGACACACAAAATAAATAAAGAAAACAATTATGAACCTAAATTAATTGAAATAATTATAAATATATATAAATTAATATAATAATAAACCATAAAACTAAACACATAGTGAATTACACCTTTCACAATTACCGATTGTGCAACCAAATTAAAATAGTATCTACAATTACTAAAGTTACTACTAGTTTCCTTAAAGTTAATAAAAAAAATACTTAAGCATAAATGTTTTGAAACATGACCTCTCAAGGGTGAGCTCACCCTTACAGCGTTCGTTTTTGTCAAACTGCCAAATCAAACAAATGCTTGCCCACACCATCACAGAGTCACCTCCAAAAGGAATCCTTGAGGAGATAATGCAAGCAGAAAAGTGCTCACCTGCATGTCTCCAAATTTGCTGACGTCCATTTGGTCCATGTAGTGTGAACCTCGACTCATCTATGTGTCCAATTTCCATATGCTTGTGAAAAATGAAATTGCAACCTGATGCGCCCTGATCAGGAGAGGGCCGATGGCAGACCTTGTAATACGTACTCCACATTCACTATGTCGTCTTCTCATCGTACGCTCGGAAATGGGCACATATCTGACCTCACGGAGCCAGTGTTAAAGCTGTACGCTTGTTTGGAAACGATCACGAAGCACTGCCAGACGGAGGAATCTGTCATTTCTCTCGGACGTCGCCCTCGGGCGACCCTGACCATGTCGTCTACGGTTGCTGCCAGTCTCCCTGAACCGACAAAGGATTCGACTGACCATCGATTGGTTTACCCCAAGTTTCTGAGCCACCTGTCTCTGAGAATGGCCTGCTTCCGAGAGTGTGATAACTCCTATGGCACGTTCCTCTTCTTTGACGATATCTTTCCATTGTGACAGTCTTTGTCAAACTACGACTTACATCATAGGGTTTGTTTTGTTAGTTGGTTGGTGTCTTGCCATCTTGTTCTCCTATGAACGTACTTTCGGGATTTCATAATTTAGTTGGTTGTCTTTATTATGCCATTTAGTTCCATACGCGGTATAGTTCATCGGGAGTTTGTAATTTAGTTGGTTGTCTTTATTATGCCATTTAGTTCCATACGCGGTATAGTTAAATATGGTATACACTCCGAAGTTAGGTATGACCCAAATAAAACCAAACCCTAGCTCTACATTTCCAAAAATGAGAGTTTACATTATATTTACGGGTGATGCATTAAATTTGTCCGTGAGTTTATATATATATATATATATATATATATATATATATATATATATATATATATATATATATATATATATATATATATATATAATATACTATATATAGAAGGAGAGTACACGCATACTCGAGCGATGAAATTACCTCCCATTTTTAATGGTGCGTTGTAAAGGGGATCATTTTTCCAAAACCCATTTTTGTTGTAGAAAGATTAAACGAAAAGAATGGTTTTTTTTGTGTTTGCATTTGCTCATAATGATGTTCTCCATGCATAAAGAAAGAATTATTTTTTTTATTTCTTAGGATTTTTTTTTATTATTAAGATATTTCATTATTTGTGTTCTTACATGCACACAGATGCATGCCTATACTCATGTGTAGGCATTATGTGTGCATGAAGATTGTCATATTTATCTTTAATGTAATACAGATTTACACTATTGTCTAATTCTTGTTTCAGTAGTAGTTTTTGTAAATTTTTTACTATTGTTCTGCAAAGTTTTATACTGGAAAATAACAAGTTTAATCACATCCACTGGAAATTTTTCATCGTACTTTGAATTTGTGAAACTTTAAGGTATGGATAAATATATGATAGGATAGAAAATTTTAGTTAGCTTTGAAGCATTAATTGAATTATACAATGTGATAGTACTGATGTTTATTTTTGTAGCTCATGGAGTTTTTGTGTCTTTATAGGAATTGTCACATCTACCAAGACACAAAAACCCTCTTAGACAGGATTACTTGATAGGGTATGTTTCAATATGTTTCTTTCATTGATATGTGTCATAAACTATTTGTTAGCATTTGAATTCTTAGATTCATGAATGTATTTTTAAATCAATCTGAACATAAATATTTCATTAGATTAAAGTTAATTTGTTATATTATAATGGTACTTAACTGTGGGGTTCTTTTCCACCCACAGGTTTTTGTGTCAAGCTATTTTTGTGTTTGGAATTTTTATTTTTGGTTGGAATTTTATCTTATGTTGGGAATTTATTTTTGGAGTCAATTTTTACATCGACATAGCGTAAATCTTTCGGTTCTGGACAAACTTTAGTTTTGGGTTTGGTTTTGTTCTTGAACAATCCCAATCCTTGAACTGATTTTTGTCGGTACTGGGGATTTATCCTGGATTGAGTTCGAAACCATCAAGTTGTCTAAAGATATAAGATAAGCCAATCCATTAGTTAAATTAACAAACTTGGTTTGGGTTAGGTTATTCTGGATGGGTTTTGGATGTATTTATATGTGTAATTAATTATAAGGCATAAGGCGAGGTCATCTCGGGGTTTTGTATTGCTGTACTTATGGTTTTCATCATTTCATAGCTTCATAGAAAAGATTCGGGAATTCCTCTAATTCCAAGAATCCCCTAATTGATGTTTAAATAATTTAATGGATTTAATAATAGTTTTTTATTTTTGTACATAATAATTTGGAACTTTACGTTACTTTAATAAAAGTAAGAAGTATCCTCTTCTCATTATCCGCCGTGTTCATTATTTCATTCATTTATTTAATTTAATTTATCTAATAACTGTTAGTGGTTCAAGTATCTTCGAATCATTGGGTTTATAGTTATATGCTTCAAAGAACTTCATCACCATCACTCTATTCGTTGCTATCATCTGTTCTATCTTTGTCAATCATTGTGTTCCTGCCTTACTGACAATTTTCTCATCGTTTCGGTTTTATCTTTCGGACATATAGCATGATCTGGCACACGAGCAGTCCCTGTGATAACCCGCGTTGGACGAAACCCTAAGTTCTGCATTATCCGGTGGCCACGGAGGGGAAATTAACAGCTTCGTCTGTTCTAGAATTAATTTCATCTTTTACGGATCTTACATCAAGACTTTTCCAAAGGAAGGCCATCAATTGGTCTTGAATTGACGTGTTAGGTGGTCAGTCAAACTCTTCGGGGGCGCGCACTTGTCAGAGATAATCTCCCTCCATGTTTCTGATTAAGTTCCCGCCTGAATAAAAACCACATAAGAGATTGAACACCGACCCTCCCTTACATACCGTTAATTTAAGTGGCGCCCGAACAGGGACTGTTCGGGTTGTGCCAAGTTCTCTATATGAATCATCATTATTTATATTTTTGAACCATCTAGTCAATTTAAGTAAGGGAACGACTGCTGTTGTGCCTTGTTACATTACACAATCTACTCATTTAAACGGATTCAATATTCTCCGATTCTTCTTTTATATTGCAGTTCTGAACCGACTGTTGTTCAGGTTGGGTTTATCATCTATTTGTCGAATTAAGTAGAAAAAAAAAACCATTAGAAATCTCTGCAGTTAATGATTCATTTAGATATATTTTTCATTGATACATGATATGTTATTTTACGGCGTATAAATTTTGAGTTGACCTTGCTTTGCCTTCTTTGTCTTTAAAAATCAATCTATATCCTTGTTATTTGAAAAAAAAAAAAAAACTTTTAGATAGGAATCTCATTAACATAGCTCTGAAGCCTATTAGGTAATATAGGAATTTCGAAACCAAACGTTTCATCCTTTGATAATCGATATTTTATATATTTTTTCCTTTATTTATTATTATTTTAAGTCTTATTATTGAACAATATTTAATCATAGAGGTAGATATAATGGCTACCAATATAGATCAGGAAACTCAAGAGCACCTGGCCCAGTTTGTAGCAACTGAGCTTGAGCCTCTTGAGTCTCTTTTGCAAAAGCCACCAGTAACCATAACACCTTCAGGAGAAGAGGTTGTTTTCGCCAGTAATGTTAACAAAGTAATTGATGGTTTAAAAGGTTATTTAGGGCATATGCAACAAGCTCAAGCCTTGGCATATGAACCTTCTAATATAATAGCACCCAATGCACAAAGCCGTCTTCGACGGAGATCATTAGATGCGGATGCGGAGAGACAGTTGCGTAACAGTAGACATTATGTGCAGAATATTCCAAAACCTAAAACTGAGCCTAATATAATTGGTGGTGCCAATAAAGACAATAATACAAACCAAACAGTTAGTAGTAGCTCCACGGTAGTGGAACCACCAGTTTTACACGAAGAGCAGGTTTGGCCTAATTTTAAGTTGACAAACGAGTTAATTTCTCTTAGTAATAAAGTAAATCATATACAACAACAGATCGCCTTGATAATGCAAGCCATTCGGGATCTTGCTAAATTAATCGAAAATTCACAGAAAATGAAAGTCTTGGAGCCTGATCCAAGATATGACAACTCAAATAGAAATACAGAAAATAGTCGAAATGATGGATATACCAGAAATGGTGTAAATACTGTTCAGAATAAACATTTAAATGGATTTAACCGGAATGATCAGAATAGAGAAAGACAATTCCCACACTTAAACGGAACTTCAAGATATACGAAGTATAAGAAATCTTATAGAACACAAGAAGATAGGAGTCATTTGCAATGTGAGTATTGTAATATTCAAGGTCACATTGTGAATACTTGTTACAAATACCTGGGAATATGTTCTTATTGTAGGAAGAGAGGACATATTAGAAGAAATTGCAAATCACCCGGAATGAATTTTCAATGGAACTCTTTATCACAAACCGACCGCATGTGCCCTTTTGATAAAGTTTCACACGCGGAAAATCAATGTCCTACAAGACTAACAAGATTAGATATTCAGAATTCAAATCGGCAACAACAGAATGATAGTCCGCCGCTTTCTCCTCTACCCCAGTTACAAGGGGCAATTAGTGAAGATTTACCAGAAGTAGAAGATAAGACAGTTACTATGAGCGAAAATAGTACGCCTAGTAACCGAGTTCGTAGTAATTCTTTAAACTTGACTAGTTCCACTGAAACAACCCGACCTGTAAAAAATTCTTCCATCGAATCTGTGGAAAATCCTTCTGTAGATGATTCTAAAGATTTACCAGAAAGTGGTGAGGTTCCAAAGAATACGGAGCAAGAACAGAAATCAGACCATGTTAATGTGGTTAAAACCCAATATCCTGATGGAATCATATCTATTGGTACCATTAGAATTAATAGAACCCATCCGAGTGAAGCATGTTCAGATGCGAAACATTCTGTGGAAGCTATCGTTGAGGGTCCGCTGAGCGAAGCCATTCCTGAGGGTTTCTCCTTAGTTGAAATAGCCGGGGGTGGTGATGCCTTGTACAAATGTTTTTCTTTGTTTTTGAATAGAATTCCAGATCGTCACTTAGAAATTAGAACGATATTAGCTGAAGAACTTAAAAAGCACCCCCAAAAATATCGTTCACAAGGGAAAAAGGTAATGAAAAAAATTCGCTTTCTGGGATACCCGGGGCAAACCCCTTCACCAGAAATTATCGATGTGTTTTGCGATACATATAGTGCTTGCGTAGTTGTTTATTATGGTGATCAAAATCTTATCATTCATGGAGAACAGTATAAGGATCATCAGAGGTTTTATATTAGAGGTATTAGACGTCCAATTACACGCCGATTGGGGCCTGTGGAAGATTTACCATATATTATGTCAACGCCGTTGGAATATAGGAACAAAGGAAAAGAAGGTGAAATGGATTAATTTATCTTAGTTAAGTAAGCAAATTGTATTAAGTGCATGTAGAAAAGTTAACAATGGATTAGAATAATAGAAATATAAAAAATGAGATAAAACAATATATCAGGTTTGATTTATTTGATAATTTGAAAATGAACTTTTATGGATACACTGTCTTAGAAAAACGAAGATTTTCTTGCATAGCTCTTTGTGTATTGGTGTCATTTAAGACGGATTATTTATTTATTTTTTTTGTCAAAAATTCTATTACTGAAGAGAAAAGATATTCTATATATATAGTATTAATGAATTATTAGTTAGGTAACGTCTAAGTTCTAAGTTAGGAAAATATTTATGAATTTATCGAATCATTTTTTTTATATATCGGACTAGTATGTAAATAAATAATGGAAATTCACTGGAAAATGCATTAAAAATATGTTGTAAATACGAATAAATCAATGGATTTTATAATTATACCCTTTGAAAACTTAATAAATTTGCCGTTTTTTTTTATATAATCTTTGAACCTGTTGGTGATATGGTTGCAGTGGGCTTGTCATGATGTGTAACGAAAGAAAAATTAACTTAAAAATGGTTTATGAGTTATTACTATCGATCCGCCTAGTAATAAAAATCACAGGAAATTAGGATTAGATTATTAGAGTATATTTTATTAGCTTGTTAATGAAATTCATTAGATTCAAATAATTTTAAAAATTTTTTTTTTGAACTTAGTTCATGCAATCTAAAGCTGTCATTTATAAATTTGAAATTTATTTTTTCTTTTTGCTAAGTGCATGTATAGGTTAGGGATATAGATAGTTGCTTATCCTTTCCTACCCTATCCTGTCACATACTATCCCTCATATATTTCTTCTACTATATTTCTTTTCCTGGAAAGTTTATTTAAATTAAAGTCCCTTTGCATTTTTTTTTTGATTATCTGTCTGTCTGTCTAAAAATTGGATTATATTTAAACACTTCTCTAAACATTGCACTTGATTGCTAATAAAAACAACATCTTTTAGTTTTGATGCCAAATTGCTGATTTTTTTTTATTTTTTTTATTTTTTATAGTATGTCTTCGACCTTTGCTTGCTGATGAAGCTTATTAAATTTTGTTTGTTACCCTATAACAGCAATTTGCGCATGTCAAATAGGTGCATTAAATAAGGTTAAATATAGAATCACACATGAAAATACCCCAGGTTTGGTTCAATTATTTTATGGAGAGTTTTGTCCGTCCTGATTAAAAGGCTATAGTTAAGTTGAATATATATTTTGATTCATTTTTTTTTGAGTACATTGCGGAACCTCTCTTGAATATTTGACCTGAATTTGGGTTTGTTAATGGACAAATCACTAAAACTTGTTATTAATCACTATATATTTGTTGTTCCAGTTTATCATTATGGCTGGAAAAATGCTAATGATCGGGACCAGTCAAGTGGCAATATTTGAAAAAAACAAACGAATGCTTTTAGAACAATATGAGTTACAACTTATCACCGATATAAAGTCGGGACGGAGGATACAGGAGTGTCCATCTCATGTAACTACTTTAATGTCACGAGACGTGGATATCTTAGTCATATGGGCTTTATATCCTCTTGCTTGGAAGAAGCAGATGATATACGACGGGAAATACACAACAACAGTCATCGCACCCGTCCCTGATTTTTCTGTCGATGATGTCCCTCAAATTATGGAACAAATAACTAACCATGCTCTAAGTTGTAACCCTTCCATTAGGGTGTATCTCATCATCCCCACTATCAAGGATATGTACGCATATAACCAAACTCGTCTCATGCGTACTTGGGGAGTTGCCTACGAAAACTTTTTGAATCATCACCCTAGTTTAAATCCTTATGCTATGAGAGAACATTCCATCAAATGCTTCAACAAATTTGAAGACATAGCATTCAACAAAAATACACAATAGTGGCCCAATAAGGTATGTTTAATGGGTAACCACGTTTTAAACAGTTGTGACTGGACCAAGACAAAACATGAACCGACCAGGATAACCCCACATGCTGCATATTTGAAGAAGAAATCTCTTTCTATGGATTCTCCCTTCCTCTCGGATGGACTCCATATCAATTCCATATTTGTAAAGACATTCATGGAGAAGTTCAGAAAATTTTTCACCATAAAAGAGTCTATTGAGGAGGCCCCTGTCCCGCAGAACATACCACCCATTGAACCCTCCACAAAACGTCAATGTACTAGTTCCTCATTTCGCAGAAACATTCCCATTTCTGAAGAAAAAGAGAACTTAATCATTCAAGTAGCTAACAACCCGGATGAAGCACAAACCCCCACTTCCCCAAAACGGAAAATTATAGAAGTTGAAATTGAAGCAGAAGATACTACTTCCCCTATCCCTATTGTTACTTCCCGTCCTAGCACCTCTAAATCTGGAACAGTTTTTTCCGAGGAATCTATGGAATCTGAAATTTTTTCGGACGGGTGTACTACGGATTATGTACCCCCAGAAATCCTTCCTACTATTCCTTTTCCGTCCACCTCGACAGACATCCTTCCCCATTTTGATGTCACTACTCCACCTCCTTGGTACCCTACTCCAAGTTCTTCCAGAATGTCTGAAAATTTTCTTTATCATAGTGCTCATCCCACGACTACTGAACAAACAAGCCTATATAATACTTCACGACCCTTCGTATCTTATCGTGAAGAAATTAGATCAAGTTTACAATTAGTATTGGAAAAAGTTCCTTTTACTCTCATGTCCGAATCCCAAAAAGACCATTTCTTTGATGAGTATCATTCCTTACTCGATGAAGAGAGGAGAGTACAAAAGTTGACTAGATCATATGGTAAATATTGAAATTGACCAATTGATACAAACAAAGACACATAATTGTGCAATAGTAAATAATTAATTAAGCTACATTGTATTATGTAATATGAGATATAATTTATTTTTATATAAAAAAATTTTGTATTCACTGTAATGGATTTACAAATAAAAATTGTGATAAATTCTAAATACCATTTAATTAATTAGTTAATAACATTGTAAATGTTTTATTTTTTTATAGTCATTAATTCTTGGATAAATAAATAATTGAAAGATCAGTATGCTTTGCATTTATGTATTTTATTGATTTATCTCTGATTCCATAGTTGTCTCAATCATCATTTATTATATACCTTTCTTTTATTTTGTCACATGATTTTTGTACTTTTTCAATGGATTTATATATTTAAACGATTATATATCTAACGGATTTAATATTTTTACATTTATATTATTACTTGACCTTGCCTTAAAAGAGAAAGAAATTATGATTTATGATGTGTATTTTGATGTAAATATTGTATGATCTATGGATAAATCATTAACTTTATAATAAATGTATAATAAAACCCATACATCACTCCGCCTAAATCGTTGCCTCTGTGAAAATCATTATGATTGATTAGTAGAGGGGGCATAAGTTTAGTGCGGGGGGATGTAAAGGGGATCATTTTTTCACAAAGAAAACCCATTTTTGTTGATTGTAGAAAGATTAAACGAAAAGAATGGTTTTTTTTGTGTTTGCATTTGCTCATAATGATGTTCTCCATACATAAAGAAAGAATTATTTTTTTTATTTCTTAGGATTTTTTTTTATTATTAAGATATTTCATTATTTGTGTTCTTACATGCACACAGATGCATGCCTATACTTATGTGTAGGCATTATGTGTGCATGAAGAATTGTCATATTTATCTTTAATGTAATATAGATTTACACTATTGTCTAATTCTTGTTTCAGTAGTAGTTTTTGTAAAGTTTTACTATTGTTCTGCAAAGTTTTATACTGGAAAATAACAAGTTTAATCACATCCACTGGAAATTTTTCATCATACTTTGAATTTGTGAAACTTTAAGGTATGGATAAATATATGATAGGATAGAAAATTTTAGTTAGCTTTGAAGCATTAATTGAATTATACAATGTGATAGTACTGATGTTTATTTTTGTAGCTCATGGAGTTTTTGTGTCTTTACTAGGAATTGTCAATCTACCAAGACACAAAAACCCTCTTAGACAGGATTTACTTGATAGGGTATGTTTCAATATGTTTCTTTCATTGATATGTGTCATAAACTATTTGTTAGCATTTGAATTCTTAGATTCATGAATGTATTTTTAAATCAATCTGAACATAAATATTTCATTAGATTAAAGTTAATTTGTTATATTATAATAGTACTTAACTGTGGGGTTCTTTTCCACCCACAGGTTTTTGTGTCAAGCTATTTTTGTGTTTGGAATTTTTATTTTTGGTTGGAATTTTATCTTATGTTGGGAATTTATTTTTGGAGTCAATTTTTACATCGACATAGCGTAAATCTTTCGGTTCTGGACAAACTTTAGTTTTGGGTTTGGTTTTGTTCTTGAACAATCCCAATCCTTGAACTGATTTTTGTCGGTACTGGGGATTTATCCTGGATTGAGTTCGAAACCATCAAGTTGTCCAAAGATATAAGATAAGCCAATCCATTAGTTAAATTAACAAACTTGGTTTGGGTTAAGTTATTCTGGATGGGTTTTGGATGTATTTATATGTGTAATTAATTATAAGGCATAAGGCGAGGTCATCTCGGGGTTTTGTATTGCTGTACTTATGGTTTTTCATCATTTCATAGCTCATAGAAAAGATTCGGGAATTCCTCTAATTCCAAGAATCCCTAATTGATGTTTAAATAATTTAATGGATTTAATAATAGTTTTTTTATTTTTGTACATAATAATTTGGAACTTTACGTTACTTTAATAAAAGTAAGAAGTATCCTCTTCTCATTATCCGCCGTGTTCATTATTTCATTCATTTATTTAATTTAATTTATCTAATAACTGTTAGTGGTTCAAGTATCTTCGAATCATTGGGTTTATAGTTATATGCTTCAAAGAACTTCATCACCATCACTCTATTCGTTGCTATCATCTGTTCTATCTTTGTCAATCATTGTGTTCCTGCCTTACTGACAATTTTCTCATCGTTTCGGTTTTATCTTTCGGACATATAGCATGATCTGGCACACGAGCAGTCCCTGTGATAACCCGCGTTGGACGAAACCCTAAGTTCTGCATTATCCGGTGGCCACGGAGGGGAAATTAACAGCTCCGTCTGTTCTAGAATTAATTTCATCTTTTACGGATCTTACATCAAGACTTTTCCAAAGGAAGGCCATCAATTGGTCTTGAATTGACGTGTTAGGTGGTCAGTCAAACTCTTCGGGGGCGCGCACTTGTCAGAGATAATCTCCCTCCATGTTTCTGATTAAGTTCCCGCCTGAATAAAAACCACATAAGAGATTGAACACCGACCCTCCCTTACATACCGTTAATTTAAGTGGCGCCCGAACAGGGACTGTTCGGGTTGTGCCAAATTCTCTATATGAATCATCATTATTTATTTTTTTTGAACCATCTAGTCAATTTAAGTAAGGGAACGACTGCTGTTGTGCCTTGTTACATTACACAATCTACTCATTTAAACGGATTCAATATTCTCCGATTCTTCTTTTATATTGCAGTTCTGAACCGACTGTTGTTCAGGTTGGGTTTATCATCTATTTGTCGAATTAAGTAGAAAAAAAAAACCATTAGAAATCTCTGCAGTTAATGATTCATTTAGATATATTTTTCATTGATACATGATATGTTATTTTACGGCGTATAAATTTTGAGTTGACCTCGCTTTGCCTTCTTTGCCTTTAAAAATCAATTTAAATCCTTATTATTAAATCCTTATTAATTGAACCAAAAACTTTTAGATAGGAATTACATTAACATAGCTCTGAAGCTTATTAGGTAATATAGGAATTTCGAAACCAAACGTTTCATCCTTTGATAATCGATATTTTATATATTTTTCCTTTATTTATTATTATTTTAAGTCTTATTATTGAACAATATTTAATCATAGAGGTAGATATAATGGCTACCAATGTAGATCAAGAAACCCAAGAGCAGTTGGCCCAGTTTGTAGCAACTGAGCTTGAGCCTCTTGAGTCTCTTTTGCAAAAACCACCAGTAACCATAACACCTTCAGGGGAAGAGGTTGTTCTTGCTAGTAATGTTAACAAAGTAATTGATGGTTTAAAAGGTCATTTAGGGCATATGCAACAGGCAGGCTCACGCTTTGGCATATGAACCTTCTTATATAATAGCACCAAATGCACAAAGCCGTCTTCGACGGAGATCATTAGATGCGGATGCGGAGAGACAGTTGCGTAACAGTAGACATTATGTGCAGAATATTCCAAAACCTAAAACTGAGCCTAATATAAATGGAGGTGCAAATAGAGACAATAATACAAATCAAATAAGTAGTAGTAGCTCCACAGTAGAGGAGGCACCAGTTTTACACGGAGAGCAGGTTTGGCCTAATTTCAAGTTGACAACTGAGTTAATTTCTCTTAATAATAAAGTAGATAATATACAACAACAGATCGCCTTGATAATGCAAGCCATTCGGGATCTTGCTAAATTAATCGAAAAATCACAGAAATTAAAAGTTTTGGAGCCTAATCCAATATATGACAACTCAAACAGAAATACAGAAAATAGTCGAAATGACAGATATGCCGGAAATAGTGTACATACTGTTCAGAATAAACATTTAAATGGATTTAACCGGAATGATCAGAATAGAGAAAGACAATTCCCACACTTAAACGGAACTTCAAGATATACGAAGTATAAGAAATCTTATAGAACACAAGAAGATAGGAGTCATTTGCGATGTGAGTTTTGTAATATTCAAGGTCACATTGTGAATACTTGTTACAAATACCTGGGAATATGTTCTTATTGTAGGAAGAAAGGACATATAAGAAGAAATTGCAGATCACCCGGAATGAATTTTCAGCGGAACTCTTTATCACAATACGACCGCATGTGCTTGTTTTGTAAAGGTTCGCACGCGGGAAATCAATGTCTTACAAGACTAACAAGATTAGATATTCAGCATTCAAATCGGTAACAACAGAATGATAGTCCGCCGCTTTCTCCTCTACCCCAGTCACAAGGGGCAATTAGTGAAGATTTACCAGAAGTAGAAGATAAGACAGTTACTATGAACGATAATAATACTCCTAGTAACCAAGATTGTAGTAGTTCTTTAAACTTGACTAGTTCCCCTGAAACAACCCGACCTGTAAAAAATTCTTTCATCGAATCTGTGAAAAATCCTTCTGTAGATGATTCTAAAGATTTACCAGAAAGTGGTAAGGTTCCAAAGAATACGGAGCAAGAACAGAAATCAGACCATATTAGTGTGGTTAAAATCCAATATCCTGATGGAATCGTATCTATTGGTACCATTAGAATTAATAGAACCCATCCGAGTGAAGCATGTTCAGATGCGAAACATTCTGTGGAAGCCATCGTTGAGGGTCCGTTGAGCGAAGCCATTCCTGAGGGTTTCTCCTTAGTTGAAATAGCCGGGGGTGGTGATGCCTTGTACAAGTGTTTTTCTTTGTTTTTGAATAGAATTCCAGATCGTCACTTAGAAATTAGAACGATATTAGCTGAAGAACTTAAAAAGCACCCCCAAAAATATCGTTCACAAGGGAAAAAGGTAATGAAAAAGATTCGTTCTTTGGGATACCCGGGGCAAACCCCTTCACCAGAAATTATTGATGTGTTTTGCGATACATATAATGCCTGCGTAGTTGTTTATTATGGTGATCAAAATCT
>JABUQX010115682.1:0-36799 GCA_015478945.1 Trachelipus rathkii | reverse complement strand
AAGGCCTTGGTCATTAAAGACGCGTATATATAACCGTTATAAATGCTTCCTAAAATAAATGACGTCATTAAGTTGAAGTAAAAGATGACAACAAAAAAAAGATAAAAAAATAAAAGTAAAAAGGAAAAAATGGAAATATAAACATACAAAAAAAAAATAAAAAAAAAAACATCTTCAGATGAAATTATCTTAAACCTTTTGAAATAAATAAAAACAAAAAAAAAAAAAAAAATAAGAATCTTCAGTTGAGTAAATTTAGAGAGATGAAAAATTATATATATATATATATATATAGTATATTTAATATAATATAGTAAATATATATATATAATAATATATATAATATATATATAATATATATATACTATAATATAAATATATATATAGTATATATTATATACCGATATATATATATACCGGCATATCAATATATATACCGATATATATATATATATATATATATATATATATATATTATAATATGTTTATTTATATATATATATAATATATAATATATATATATATTATATATATATATATATAATATATAATATATATACTATATAATATATATATTATATATATATATTATATATATGTGAGGTTTTTTTTACTGAAATATTAAAATATAGTGGCATATCTTGATGATGTATTTTCCATCCTTCCCAATTAATTTATTGGACCCCCAATTGTAGACTTAACAATCATTAATAACAAAGACTACCCGGGGTTCCATTATATTTTTCTTAGAGAGATCTGTTAATGGTAGGCTGCCTTTTCTTGATATTATGATAGATATTAATAACAGCCCTTTTTCCTTTTTTCTCAGTATATCGCAAAACCAAATTTTTATAATGCTTATTATGTTCACTGGTACTTCATACACTCCTATAGCACAAAATTAGGCATTCTTACAGTATAATTTCTTAGAGTAATGAAAATATGTAGCCCATGTTATCAGATAATGAGATGAAATTTGTGAAAAACATGTTTAGATCATTGTATTATCCGGAATATGCTATAAATAAAGCTTTTCATAAAGTATGGAAAAAATTATACTCATTGGGTAAAACAATTCAAAAACTTATAAAAAGGATGGATAATGGTTATTCTCTCCCATACTGAACCAGAAATAAATAATATTTTCTTAAATTCAGTATCATTAATTCATTCTGTTCCGAACACTATTAGGAAGAAATTTATGTCAAAATTTTAATAAAATAATGAAGATAATACAGGAATTTATAGTATAGCTTGCAATAATTGTGATGAAAAATATTTCAGTGAAACCGATGATTTCAAAAGACGTTTTTTGTCAATATGGTTTTAGTCTGAGGTGTGGGGACCGCACCTCTGCTCTGTATCAGCATATGAATGAACACAATCATACGATCAATATGAATATATATATATATATATATATATATATATTATATATATTAGATATAGTATTATATAATTATATAAATTATATATATATTTTTGAATTATATATTATATATATATATATATATAATATATATATATATTTTGCTGGTCAATTAAAATATATAGAGTAAAAATAATATATATTGTTTATATAAATATATATATATATATAATAATATATTATTATTATTATTATTATTATTATTATTATTATTATTATTATTATTATTATTATTATTATTATTATTATTATTATTATTATTATTATTATTATTATTATTTTTATTATTATTATTTTACTCCAATGAAACATATTATTATATTGATTATTTTATTGTATTATTATTATATATTATTATATATTTATTATTATTATATTTTATTAGTATTATTAAAGTATTAAAGCATTTTATTTTATGTAAAATTTTATATTTTTTATACAAAAATGTAGCCATATATATATATATATATATAATATATTTTAATCATTTCAAATTTAATATTTATTTTTTTTTTTATATATATATTTATTATTATTATTATTATTATTATTATTATTATTATATTATTATTTATATTATTTTATTTTATCATATTATTATATTATATATTATTATTTTATTATTTATTATTATTATTATTATTATTACTTCTTATTATTATATTTATTATTATATATTATTATTATTATTATTATAATATTTATCATTTCGCAAAAATATTGAGAAGAGCAAAAACTCATTCTAATCATCCTATTATAATAAATGACAAAAAAAATTATTCAATCAAAAAAGGTGATCTTTCAATTATGAACCTGCTTAAATAATTATTAATGGAGGAAAAACGTTATAGAGGGCTTGAATGAATAAAATACATTAAATTATATGACTCTGAACCAAACTAAAAGCTCTCCAGCTTTCTTATTAGAATTAATCCTGCTTTCCCACCCATCTTATATTTCCTTGAATAAGAAAGACCTCCAAGTGGTTGGGTTCGAAAAGATTGTTCCTCAGATATACTATTTAATCTGTAGCTTCTCATTTATATTATTCTTTGAATGTTAACTAATTATATTACTCATTTAAGTTTTTAATTACATGATTTAAGCAATTAATTAAAACCAGAGCACAAAAAGGAGCAGAGCAGGACCGGGGCGGTCTGCGCCCAACCCTCGCCCGTCGCCCAGTACCTGGACTCGGCAGCTGGTCTCCTGTCGTTGGTTGATTAGTCGCTTGCCCTAGGAACAAGCTCGCAAGCAGAACTTGTGTCTCTATCTACCATCCGACAAAAAAAAGAAGCTAGGAAACAAACAGAATATATATATATATATATATATATATATATATATAAAATATATATATAATATATATATATATATATATATATATATATATATAATTATATATATATATATATATATATATATATCCCTCCATAACGTGCCCACCTTATTGTGGTAAGGGTGACTCAGATATCCCTTATTAATTATTTATTATTTATTATTATTATTATATATTTATTATTGATTATATTATTATTATTATTATCCCTTATTAATTTTATTATTATTATTTTATATTATTATTATTATTATTATTATTATTATTATTATTATTATTATTATTATTATTATTATTATTATCATTATTACTTTTTATCTTTTATCATTAATTATCATTATTATCATATCGTATCATAATATTATCATATTACATTATTATCATCTAATGTTATTACCAACAACATACTAATGTAACAAGGGAGGCAAGGGAGGACCCCACTATATGTCCTTTCTACTGTTCCCAGAGCATACCTTCGGTGCTCCATTTACTCGTTGGTTGTAAGGCTCTTACAGCTTCCTTAGACCGGTTTTCCTCTTGTTACACACTGTACCTTTCCAATCCTGTCTCTCATTTATATGATATATTCACCAAACTTTATTCAAAATTGCTTGGATTTACTATTGCTTTCCTTCGGAATGACTCTGTGCTATAAAATTTAATTTCTTGGAATTTCTGTTTTCAATTGCGTTCAGTTTAAAATTTACCCTTGTAATTGGTTTTCTGACTCAGTATCGCAGCTTTTTATTGCTTCGCAGTTTTTGGCTCCTGTACGCTTACTCAATAATATATATTTAATATATATATATATATATATATATATTATTATATTATATATTATTATATATCATAATATATATTAATATATATATTATATATTATATTAAAGTTCTGTCGGCATTTCCTTAATAGTCCGAAATGTTAATAACAAAATTAATGTTGTGAAGAATATTCAGTCCTAGAGATAAGAGAAAATAGAGGTACGATTTAAGTGGGAGGAATTCAGAATAAGATATGGGATAATTTTCTTGAAAGGTTTAATGAACGCCATAGGGCGTAGGATAAGTGAGCGACGGGCGAATGAGGTTCAGTATGGAGGGCAATTCTTGAAGATATGATGAAACAGAAAATTGATTAACGTAATCTTAACCTATCTAAGCCAACGGTAATCTCAAAAAAAAATCGATTTTTGGAATCAGAAACACGGATAGCTGTATTTCATACCTATCCGTCGACTCGGTGCCTGCCTTATGATTAGTCCAAATTTCTAAAATGAATGGGATTTGGGGCATCTAAACTCCCCGAACTAATTTTACCATCACATCCCTAACATTATTTAACCTGCAAACATATCCTAACAACACATACACATATTTCAGACAGAACACCCAGATATACAAACATAGCATTCACACACAGATCCACAATATACAAAACATTCAATTATTGATATTATTATTATTATTATTATAATTCGATAATTATTATTATTATTATTATTATTATTATTATTATTATTATTATTATTATTATTATTATTATTATTATTATTATTATTATTATTATTATTATTATTATTATCAATTATTATATATATTTATTATTATTATTATTATTGATTATTAATTATATTATTATTATATATTATTATTATAATTTCATGATATCCAATCTCCTTAACACAAAATCCCTTACACAAAAAGCAAAATACTAATATATGGAATAAAAACTTGTTTTCATTGTTTATTGATATATTATTATTGATTATTATTATTATTATATATTATTAATTATATTATAATATATTATTATATTATAGATAGGTAATAAGTACCAAATGTCCCCTTGACGACAAAATTTTCAGATGGGAGGAGGATCCCGTGACAGTAGTGGCTATGAGTGACATTGATGTGGCCAATGCGGAGGCGTGTAAGTATCACCTCGTGCAAGTGCTTTCGTCGGTGAAAGGAAGACTACTCACAAATGTTCGGTTTATATTTCAAAATTTCGCCCCTCACTGATCACTTGCCCAGCACTCCTGCCATTAAGACTGGAAGTCTTGTCAGAGAGCAAAATGATAAATTCAGTTGATGGAAATCAGAAACTATGTCGTAATTTAACATCCGAAGGTACCTAGAACAGTTCCGGAAAGAGAAGGCATCCATTCTGGCCTCTCTGTCAGATATTTCTTTACCAGTTACCCCTACGTGAGAGGGGGGCCAACATAGTGGTTTCTTGCAAGGGTGGGGCAGCCGAGGAAATCACTGTACAGCAGATACCATTGTTTTTTTTTTTTTTTTTTTTTTTTTTTTTTTTTTTTTTTTTTTTTTTTTTTGTTGTTTTTTTTTAATATTTACAATTGCTAAAAATAAATCAGGAGTAGTCATTGTTAAAGGAATAAAATTTGACAGAAGGGCGATCATTTTAGCCATTAATTCTGCTGTAAAAGTTGAAGCATGATGAGGAAGGGGATGGGGAAAGGTTGCGGTCAAGAAAGACAGAAGGCCCACCCAAGCTGTCCCCTTTTTAGAACCATCAGTAAATACTGGAGTAAATCCACTATGAACTGCAGAATAAGACAAGAATGATGCCTTTAGCAAGGCAGCGGGGTGGCTAGATTTGGAAAGAGAGGTCAGGACCAGACAGATAGTGGGAGCAGGAAATAGTCAAGGTGTGTATCTTTCATCATAAGAGAATGGCAACACCTATTGCACAAATATGTTGAGATAGTTAAGGATGTTATAAACTGTGTTTGCTAATCGCCAATAAGGAGGGTTCTGTGGTATCTATCGCCGAATCGGTGTCAGAACAGATGGTATTGGGGTTTGAAAGCGAAGATAATTTGTGCACATTATATATTCCCTTCGAAGAGAGAGTGGCATCACATCGGACTCAACTTCAAGAAGTAGCAAATCCAAGAGAGGAATGAGAAATTAAAATATCAAGAAAAGGTAATGAATTATCAAATTCAATTTCAAAGGAAAAACTAATGTTGTCATGTTTTAAGTTAAGATATTCATGAAATAAAGGGGCATGTTTTTCGTTACGAAAGACAGCGAAACAATCAACAATGTAGCGAAGGTAAATCAAAGGTTTGAATTCAGTCGGACAATCGTCAAGCATTTTTGTTTGAGGTGGGAAAGGAATATATTAGCGAAAAAAGGTCTTAGAGGAGAACCAATAGCCATACCATCTATCTGGCTATATAATTTTTCATCATATTAGAAGACCATATCTTCGGTTCCTAATTTTAAAAATCTAGAAAATTTCTCATTCTTCCTGTGGATTTGCTACTTCTGTTTATCTCAAATCCACTAATAATTTACTTGGGATTAATTTCTTTAATTCTATTTTTTTTAATCTTAAAATTGCCGGCTTAAGGTCCCGCATATACAGAACCTTTCTTATTTGTTCTGATTGGAAATTTTTCCATGAAGAAATAACATTTCCCTGTAAATTTTTTAGCTTTAACCTTTTTCTCTCTAACCTTCTTGATAAACTTGTTTACTCGTTTCTCGATAGCACCTATCGCCCTTAAACTATTACATATGATTTTGATGTTACTAAATTTCCTGTTTATGCTCGGTTTCCTCACATTGGGCCCCTTTCCAATGATCTTCACTTCCAGATTAAAACATCTTAACAAAACTTTCCACAATGCCAGTTTCTTATATATATTTTTATTAACAACAGCTGAGTTGGAAATTTCTTTAAGATTAAAGAAAGCATCCCCATGAGCTTGAGGTAACACATCGTTTAAAAATTATAAATATGCCGACTGTAACGTCGACTATGTAGGTCAAACTAGCTTACAACTAAAAAAATGCTAGCCTTCAAACACATGGATATTTCCTTTAGAACTAATCTCCCATCTCTGAACCAGAGAATTCAGCCATCAGGGATCACTCTGACCTCACTAGGTACCCTATATCTCTTCAGAACTTCTTTATTCTTCAAAACACTTCTACAGATGAAGAACTTAAAATTTTGGAATCTTTATATATAAAAACACTTAAACCTACACTTTACATCCAGATGACTTCTTTGGCACTCGTGATTGCCTGAGCTATCTATCTCCTTTTCTCTCTCTTTTCCTTTCTTTTCTTTTATTTATTTCTTGTTTATTTATTTATTTATTCTCTTTTATTCCTAATGTCTTGATATTACACAAACTTACTTCTGATTTTGAACTTTTTACCCTTCACACAATACGAAACATTTACGATAGAAAGAATTTAAGAATTTTCTTTGCTTTTAGTTTTTAAATGAAGATACGGTTCCCAGGGAACTCTCCAATTACTGAAATATATATAATAATATATATATATATAATATATATATATATATATATATATATAATATATAATATATATATATATATATATATATATATATAATATTAATTTAAAATCAAAACACTTAATCTTGGATACTATGTTTGTGAAAACATGCTTGATTCTATTTGTTCTTCTATTTTTTTGTAAAGGATTAGTATTTAAATTTTACTGACTTTTAAATAGGCTAATTAAAATAAAAGAATTAATGATACCTATGAATTACCTATTATGTAAAAGATTTAGAATAGAATTTTGAAAAAAAGTTTTCGATATGAAATTTTAACGTATTTAACTTTAGGTATTGGAAATTTCGGAATAAAAATAATAATAATAATATTATTTTTATTACATAGAGTATGAAGATATATATTACCATATTATGTTAATATTATTAGAAATATTATATTATATTATTATTATTTATTAATTATTATTTCATTGATTATTATATTCATCATTTCATCATATTCATCCGTTTTCATTTATATTCATTTCATTTTCATCCATTCTTCATCTATTTTCAGTCATTTCATCATTTTCATCTTTGATCAGTCATTATTCGATTATTTTGAAATCATTTTATATTTGCTATTAATTTCATTATTTTCATTATTTTCATCATTTTCATCATTTTCATCATTATCATCATTTTCATCATTTTTATCATTTTTATCATTTGCATCATTTTTGTCATTTTTATCATTTTCATTATTTTTTTTTATTTTTTTTTCATTTTTTTATTATTTTTATTAAAGTATATTATTTTTATTATTTTTATTATTGTTTCTTAACATAACTGAATAATAATAATAATAATAATAATAATAATTATAATAATAATAATAATAATAATAATAATAATAATAATAATAATAATAATAATAATAATAATAATAATAATAATAATAATTAATAATAATAATAATAAAAATAATAATAATAATAATAATAATAATAATTCCAATAATCAAGTCAATTATTATTATTATTAACGCCCTATATCTCGATTTTCATCATCAGCCTTAAATTTTATAGTTGTTAGATTTTTAGTCTTATTTACACTGCATACATTGTAAAAGGCATTGAAAATGATCAGTAAGATCAGTTTTAGTTATAAATGAATTAAGAAAGAAATCTAAATTACTCCAAAATAAGGTCTATCATTTTTCAATTCCTGTTTTCATTATTGCTTGGTCTTATAGGCTGAATTGTGAAATTTTTAAAACCTTGTGATGTTCATTAGGTTCTTTAGGGCGTGTGGCTGCAATGAGGGTTTATTGTTTAATAAATATGTGTTAAAATCTCTAGCTAGTAGTACTTTTAAGTTTTTTAAATAGGTTTGAATTGGAAATTTAAGGAAGTTTATAAACATCTCCAGATAATTAGGAGGGCTGCTGATTGCAATAATGATTAGTTTTATTTGTCTCATGTCAACTTGAATAGCAATGGCTTCAATATTGTCATTTTTTATTGATGTAATAACTTTAATTTTACTACAAAGTTCGATTTTTATATATGTGGTTACACCTCCGCCATTTTTAACATCTCGAGCTAGATGTAGTGGGCTATATCTGGGAATTATGTAGTTGTCTTTATTGCAATTGTGTAAAAAAAAATTCACTCAGCACTATGCCGTCAAAATTTAAATTTTTATGAGATAAATAGTTTAATAATTCTCTGATTTTTTTTAGCAGATTCCTTATATTATAGTGTAGGAGTGTTAGTACACTTCCTTTGAAAGTTTTATTGCTTTTTTAGTTCGTCTGCCTAATTGCATTCAGATATATTAACTTTGGTTCAACTAAATTTCTTTCGGCATGCATAGTGACTACTACTTAAAATAATAATAATATAGTAATTATAATAATTATAATAATAATATTCAAAATAATAATAATAATAATAATAATATTCAAAATAATAATAATAATAATAATAATAATAATAATTAATAATAATAATAATAATAATAATAATAATAATAATAATAATAATAATAATAATAATAATAATAATAATAATAATAATAATAATAATAATAATAAATAATAATAATAATAATGAATATATAAAATAATAATATATAAAAATAATAATAATAAATTAATAATAAGAATGAATAGATAATGAATGAATAATAATAATGAATAATAATAATAATAATAATAATAATTAATAATTAATTAAATAATAATAATAATAATAATAATGAATAGATAATAAAATGATAATAATAATAATAAAATAATAATAATAATAAATAATAAATAAAGAAGAAAGAAGAAGAAGAAGAAGAAAAGAGAGAAGAAGAGAGAAGAAAGAAGAAACAAGAAAGAAGAAAAGAAAAAGAAGAAGAAGAAGAGAGAAAAGAAGAAGAAAGAGAAAGTAAAGGAAGAAGATAGAAGAAAAGAAGGGAAGAAGAGAAGAAGAAGAGGAGAGAGGAAGAAGAGAAGAAGAAGAGAAGAAGAAGGTAAGAAGAAGAAGAAGAAGAAGAAGAGAAGAAGAAGAAAGAAGAGAGAAAGGAAGAAGACAAGATCTCATAAACATCACATTGATTCATTAAATACGTCCGATTGGCAAAGCGTAAAAACAATAAAAAAAACATGATTTTTGATCTGAATACAAAGATTTAATGAAACGACCAAAATTTGAGATTAGAAAGATTATAAGAATGCCAAATTGCCAAATTCAACTTTTTAATTTTAATCTTTGAAAGAAAATGCAACGTTGTTTTAAAAATTTCGCGTAGTCAAACGATGCGTTGCTTAACTCGGTAGGCGCCAGCCTTTCTGAGAAGTTTTAAAGAATTAGCAGAGTGCGCACGCAGTAAAATTCTTCATTGCGGAGGAACAACATGAAAGCTTAGGAAACTAACAGCAAGCCAAATATAATGAGGCGAGGAGGAAACGCTCTTTCGAGGTCTTCTTTTATCCCTTTCGTTCCCCTTGTGCAAATTGCAAAATCATTAATTTGTAATTTTCGACATTATTCCCTAATGCATAAACTCAAAAATAGAACATATAAAGGTGAGTGATATATATCACTAAAATGTAACTAATATTTTCAGAATCCAAATAACCTTCTAAAAGAAGGAGAGGTTCTCACTTGATTCTTATGGATGATATTTTTTCCATAGAGTTGTTATTTTAATTCTCTCCGTATCTCTAATTAATTTCTCATTCCTGAAAATAAGTTGTTTACTTATACACAAAAGAATACATTTTGACAGGGTTTATATGGACTCTTAGAGGGAGTTGGAGGGGATTCCAGATCTGAAGTCATAGTAGTTACCGAAATATTTAGTTTCTCAAATTTGCGTATTTCAGACACGTTTTGCCCGCACTCGGCGCTATCGTCAGAACTGCCACCCTTTCTCATGAATTTGGTTAAGGAATAAATACTCGACAAAAGGGAATTGATGATTTTTTTTTTTTTGGGCTATTTATATTAGAGTATATAATGCTATCATAATCGTTTCAATGTTATTTAAAAACGGGTTTTATAATAAAGGATGTAGGGTATAGAGGTTTAATTTTGTTTATTAATTATAAATATATTAGTAGAAATTATAAAATTATAATCTATAAATATAATATTAATAATAAAGAAAAAATTAAAAATAATTATTAAATAAAATAATAAATAATAATAATAATAATAATAATAATATTAATTAATAATACATAATATATAGATAAATATAAATAAAATTATATAATAATTATTAAATAATTTCTATTATAATATAAAATATATAATAATATAAATAAATAATAAATTAAAATTTAAATAATAAATTGATTGAGGATGATTGTATAAAATTAATAACTTCATAGGTATTAAAATGGATAAAATATAATAAATATAATGGACATGTAGATTAATTAAATATATGTTATTTTATGTGTCCAGTCAGTTATTTAGTGTAAATTTTTCTTTTTTTATATAATTTTGATTACAAATTTATTACAATATTTAGTATTAATTTTATATATAGTTAATCTAAATTGTATTATAATATATAATTTGGTAGTCATGGATTTTATTAAATTAGATATAAATCTAAATAAGATTCGAAATTATTTTATAAAATTATATAATTATATATATTATAATATAAATAATCAACTTTAAACATGTGCTGGAAAATATTGTATTATGGGATACGAGAAAGATATTGAATAATTAATAAATAAATAATTATTCTCTTGGAAAAGTACGATCAGGTGATAACTAGTAATAATTATAATTAAACCTAATTTTCCATATTTTGAAATATTCAGAAGTTTTTACTTTCTAAGATTTTTTATTACTAATAATATTACATAAGCAATTTTTATAAAAAAAATAATTTAAAAAAATTAATATAATTATATATTTATTTATAATTTTAATATAAATGAAATATATAATTATTTCTATACAATTAAAGTACGAAATCTTCATATAAATACCAATTTACATATATTGGAATCAGCGTGTAAGTTATTACAAAAATGTAAAATATATAATATAAAAAAAAATTGTTTATATAATAAATAAATTTAATAAATTTGTTTATGTTTTTAATGTGCTTAGCAATTGTGAGTGTCTGAATCGAGCCGAGGGGGACAAGTAATAGGGGTATAATTATTTAATTTTAATTATTATAATGTAGTAAGTTAAAAACGTTTTTCCATTACCCCCGATTTAATTAAGGGGTTAGAAAGTTACAAATTCCTCCCCCTGCTCGAGAAGTTAGTGCAAAAAGATATAAATGTAAGTTTGAAAGGTAATTTCATTTACTTATCAAAAAGTTATATTCATGAGTTAAGGGAATTTATTAGGGAGTGATTAAATTTTTAGTTTCCATATTTTGATATTATTTTTCAGATTTCATCTCACTGGTATTTAATATTTATATAAGTGATTAATTTGAGACTCTCATCCGTATCTTCTATTTCAATGTTTTATCTTTTGTCTCTCGGATTTTACCCTTGGGTTATTCCATTATCTGATTTTATTTAAAATGAAAATCAAATAAATAATTAATTAAAAATTTAAAATTAATCTGATTCGGATTAATTGTTAAGATTAATGTTTATTATTTATCGATTTAATTTATTTTTAATATACTTATATATATTTATATAATTATTATAATTTTTATTAATATACATTACTTTTCTTTTTTTTCACCTATATATAAAACATTATCTTTATTAAATTTTATTTTAAATTAATTGTTATATATTTTTCATATACTAGTATTATTAATATATATAATAATAATTATAACTCAAAAATAATAATATCATATAATACTGATCTGAGTTAGTTAATTATAATGTCTTAAAATATACATAACAGTCTATATATATATTTATTAATTATTAATTAATTATATAATTATTAAATTTATAATTAATATTTGTTAATTAATTATATTAATTATATAATTAATATTATATTTTAATGTATAATTTTATATATTATTATCTATAATATTATTAATATATTGTATTAAAATTATATTATTAAATTTTATTATTAATTATTATTATAATTATATTATATATATAATTATTTATTATATAATTATATTATTATTTAATATTTATTTATATTTAGTTATTAAATATATATTATTATTTATTATCCGAATACGAATTTTATCTTAACAGAGCTAATACCTCTCATTTTATCTACATAATTTAATTTTATCCTACATCTTTATTAAGTGTTGCACGTGACATTATAATTGTATTATTTTTCTAAAAAAAAGTACCTCTGCTTTCATTTGCTAGTATAATTGCTACCGGTAAAGAATATTTGACTATCTTTAAGGTTTTGATAAGATTTTAGTATTTATGTTAGATAACCTATGTTCCAGTTTTATTTTATCTTTAAATCCCATTATTTTGTATTAATATATTTATACTATATTAAGAATTATCATTTTATTCCTTTTTTCCCATTTTCTTCCTTATATAATTTTTATTCCCTCGAAGTGTATTGAACTATTAGCACATTTTTTATTAATTTTAAAATATGTTTGCCATTTTATGTAGCTAAATTAGTTTAACATATTTTTTTTTCAAATTTAATTCATTCTTTCTATTTTTTATCTAATTACGAAGTAATTATATAAATATTTATTATTATTTGTTTCTCCTATTTACTGATCTGAAGTATCATTATGTTTACCTCTAGATTACACATTTGACTAAGAATTCGGTTTATTAATTGGAACATAAAGATCATTTGACTTTTCCAAGCTATCATTAAAGAACATTATTTTACCTTCTATCTTTATAACTTTTAACCTTGTCAATTTTCTTCTTTTATCAATCTATGACTAATGATATTTATTCTCTTTATTATTTAATTTTATTTTTATAAAATTTTATTATTATATATTAATATTATTATAATAATCTTTTATCTTCTTATTAATATTTTAATATTATAGTTTTGTGATGAATCTTTTTTTATTCATTAAATCTTGGCTCGAAAAGGCTTATTTTTATTAATTTCTATTCTTATAAACTTATTTCTCAATTTGATTATAAAGCATATATATTATAATCTCTATACATGCTTATCTCTTAAGCGATTTCCATTTTTATACATTATATAGAATAATTTCTCAATTTAGGTCCTCTAGCACTTTACTCCTCATATTAATTCTCCTCATTCATTATATTATATCTATTATAATCTTTTTTAACTCTACATGACTTTTCACTATCCTTTAAAAACCTCTTATTATCATTTCTCCTCTTCTCTCATTACTCTTATTTATTAGAAATCTTGACTTATAACTATTACTTTACAACTGACTAATTGTATATTTAAATACATGATATTATATTATAATATTATTAATTTACTTTTATAGGAAATATTACTTCTTTTAATCAATGATGATAACTGATTGATAATTTTGAGTAATATGCTTAGTATTCAATATTTTCAGGAATCTTATTACATTTCTTACATTCTTAATAGTGAAAGATTCTCAATTTTGTCGTTCTTTACGCCTATATGTAATATATATTAGTATATTATTTAGGATTTTGATATATTTTATTAGTTTAATAACAATAGGATTATCTTTTTCGGAATATCTTCCATTCCTTAAATATATGAATGATTACTCATTTATTTCCTACTTTTCTTTCTTTAATAAATATTATAATTTTAAATATAATAATAATAATTAATAATAATATAATATAATAATAATATAATTAATAATAATAATAATAATAATATAAATAATAATTCAATAATAATATAATAATAATAACATAATAATTAATAATAATAAAATAATAAAAAACTTTTTATTATATTATTTTTTACACACATTACTTGCGGGCATTTTATTAAATTTAATGGAAAAGGTCAAAATATAGTCAAAAAGAAAATTAAAATTTGATAATATTAATAATAATAATAATAATTAAATATAAATATAATAATAAATAATAATAATAATAATAATAATAATAATTGAATAATATATAATAATAATAATAATAATAAAAACAAATTATAAGAAAGCTGATACTAAGAAGCTACGATTGCTGCATAATAATAGAAATGTTAACGTAAATTTCAATCGGCACACAATGTTATAACAATTCTATTATTAGAGGTCTACTGTTTCAACACTCATGAAATGTCAATATAATAATTTTAATGCTCTTTTGTAGTGTTATTGTAATGAAAGAATTAAAAATTGGAAAAGGTAAAAAGGTTTGACAGCGTTTTGAGTATAACACTTTTCATATAACTAAACAACAATCATTAGTTTTCAATATTATTTGCCACTATGTATTCTTTTAAAAGACACGACTTTTTTTTTTTTTAAAGAAAAAACTATAAGCTTTCACACTGATTCATGCCGTTTAATATTTTTACAGGGCATTATTGAGATCATCAATCATAGAAAATTAGGTAGAGTAGAGTTGTAAAAGAGAATAATATAATGCAACTGTATAATATATATTGATTTATTTTATAATTATATTATATTATTTAGTGTTTGTATTGTTACTTATTCTTCTTCTATTTTTAATATTATGGATATATTTATTATAATATATGTATTTATATTTATTTGGATTTATAATCTTATTATTGATGAATCATTTAATGATTTTTTCTATTATATATTTATTAAATAATTATTATTATTATAATATTATATTATATAATTAATGATATTTATAATTATTATTATAAATTATTATGTATATATGATTATTATTATAATTATTATGTAA
This sequence comes from Trachelipus rathkii, assembly GCA_015478945.1. Lineage (NCBI taxonomy): Eukaryota > Metazoa > Arthropoda > Malacostraca > Isopoda > Trachelipodidae > Trachelipus > Trachelipus rathkii. The sequence continues at coordinate 21,421 of JABUQX010115682.1, read as the reverse complement.
GCATGATAGAATTTTATACAAAATAGAATTATTAATTATTTATAATTATTGAGATATAATTTTATTAATATTACAACTACAAATCTTATTAACACATACACACAAACTTATTCATTCTTAGATTTTTAAAACATGTATTAATTATATTTTATGCATTAATAATTTTAATATTAAAGATAATATTAATGATTAATTATTCAAATTTCAAATTGTGTATAGTATATTTATTTAATTGTTTAGTTATTGTGATTTATATTTGCAACTTCTTTCTTAAAATAGTGCATTACGCATTGCAGAGGATAAAATCGTATTATAGGTCATCTCAGAGAACAAGATAAGCTATGCTTCAATTTTACTAGGCATTGTCTTCAATTGAAAAAATGGACATAAATTCGCTCATTAATGACTTAGACAATGTATCAATCTATTTCGAAATGATGGATGGAAGACGAATATGAGATGAAGAGAATAGTGTTTTTAGAGAATAAAACAGGCAGGAGACAAAGGTACTTATAATTTCTTTATGAAGAATTTGGAGTTTTCCCAGGGCGATTTCGACGCACTGCATCTTCATCGGATAATTAAGTTAAAGCATAGATTTTTAATCTCATTTAAAAGCTTTATCATGTAATAGTTAGAAAAAAAAATTGTCTAATTAATATTATTTATTTAAAGACTAGATTATTAATTTTATATTATTATTATATATTAGTATATTATAAATAATATATATAAATTAATATTATATTTTATTTAATAATATATAATATAACTAAACATTATAATATATATATATATTAAATCGCTTTATTATATTATAGTATATATATATTATATTATTGTATATTATTAATAACGTACTTATTATATTAATATATATTATATATATTAACAGTATTATATATATAGTTGATAATTATATATTTACGTTATATATAAATATAAAACGTATATAAATTTTATAAATATTAATATCTTTAATATTAATAAATATATAATATATATATAGTATATATAATATATATATATTTATTATATATAGTATATTATAAATTTAGTGAAATATACTGTACATTAACATTTATCATCATCAGGATAATAGAATTATAAAATATGTAGTATATAATAATATTCATTAAATTGTTTATATTATATAATCTTAACCCAATAATTGTGTAAAAATTTTATAAAATAACTTTATAAATATTATTAGATATTATTTACATTTTTTATTTTTTAATATTAACTTAAATGTAACATAGGTCTCATACCCAAAAAAAATTATAGAATAGTTTGTAGTTAAATATAATGTATTTGATGTACACTTAGAAAATTACAAACTAATCTCATTTCGAAAAGAGAAGCTCTCCTTATGCGAAGGTTACAGAGCATGGTGTTCCATACCGATTTGACTCGTTCAACGCTGTTCATAGCAGTTACTAGTAGAAGATTCTATGTGTTTCCTGAGATTACGAATGTTGTTTATATAGTATACTATCAGCGTCTCGGTAGTTATTTTTGTTATACTTTATTTTCACCTTCTGCTTCACAATTATATTGAGCACCCTTCGAATTCAATTTTTCAACTTAAAGGAAAAGGGTGATAGAATAAAATTCTGTAACGGGTATTCAGATCATGCCTTTAATGAATAGTGACAATTGGAAGTACTTGAATATATGTTTTTTCTCAGCTTAAATATATTAAAACCTGAAAACAATTAGTAGGAAATGCTCAGACTTGTGAAAGATGTTTACGTTTAATACGTTGATAGGCATGATAAAACCCAATGTCGTATTGCAATGGTCCTGTTCTGATTCGCTTAACTGTTTTCCGAGAGTTCGTGATTAAACTGACGTGAATTAACTGTCTATCACTGAGGGTACAATTCCTTGTGCGCAAACCATGGGCTGTAGAAAAAAGTAAATAATTAGTGTTTTCCACCATTAGATTTGCTATCATGCGTGCTTTTCTTGCGATGCGAGAGATTTTTTGGGTACGGTTTCCATTCATGCACTTTTGCGTTTTGGTTTATAGGTTCGTACTTTGCAAAAAACCCATGATTCAACGTCATGTATATAAACTTTATTTCAAAAAGATTGTGGCTCAATTTGCGAGGTCTTTCAAGAATTCTTAAAAAAAATATGGACCCTGTTCTCGGACTCTTCTCTGCTCCTATCACGGACAAGTCTTTCTTATTAAGGTACTTTAGTTTTGCATAAGGATTTTTCGATGTGCAAATGATTCTCGCGGTTTAAGAATAATCATATTGTAACCTACATTTTCATCCCAAACCAGTTTCTTCTGCATCATTCGTGACCTGACACTGAACCGGGGTCTTATTACTCATTAGCAAGCTTCTTAGAACAAACTGTCACACATCTCAGCCTTCGCTGGTAATTTGTCAATTCGTTCTCTAGAGTTGAGCAGAAGAGTTGGGTCTTCCACAACGAGGGTCATCGTTCATTTACATTTTTTTCGGCCTTTCTTTTTTGAAAGCTATGCCATCTTTAAAAAGGCCATTTGGCTTCTACTCCAGATAGAGGTTGTCATTCTTCTAAAGGGCTCAGTATAAAAGAAAAAGCTCAAATTATGTGCTCAGTCGCAGAGCCTGTTTTGTTTATTCGTTGGCGTTTGCAAGAACCTATCATAATTTATTGCTACGATACCGTGTTGTCAAAATTTCGCTGTAATTTCGGAAAACATACTTGTAAATACGTGGCTAAAATAACAACGGCCGAACAGGATTTGCACTCGCAACCGGAAAAACTGATTTCGTTATGTGTGTGCTCTAAAAGAATAAGCTTTTAACGAGGTTAGAGCGTTTTCTTCAACACACACATATTTAATATAAGAATTGGTTAGAGGTGCAAAATACTGGAACTTTTTTTTGTAGATTCTAGTTTTTCGCATATGATACGGTCGCTCAAGTAACTAACTCTACCCGCAGCTCGTATTTATCTTGTCACGGAGAGCTACGATGCTTACTAGTTCTTTCATGGGGTAGAATATATACAGGTTAATCTTCATTTCCTAATTCTTATCTATAATATATCGTGATATAGTAGATAAACATAAAAACTAACTCAAACTTAGATTTTAAAAAAAAAGATATAATACTCTTGAGTATATAAAAGACTTAGTGCAATAACAGTAGATTATTACATAAAAATATTTAAGTGAAATTACTGATAAATATATATATATTTATCAATATTTTATATATTAAATATAATATATAAACTACTAATTGCCGATAAAAGCTGTAGTTCAATTACATTTAAATATAACTTGTATAGTTAAAATTTTATTAGTTGATAAAAAGCACAATGGCTTGGTTATAACCGTTAGACTCTTTAAATTGCAAGACCTAATTTAATTAAATATTCTTTAGTATATTGATTTGTAAAGCTAATTAGATAACAACAAACTTTAATAATTTTAGTGTGACCAATATTAGTGTTATGATTAATAATGTACTTTACGGAATGTATTTCTCTACCTTATAACCATATACAGTTAGTTATCAGCATTCTTTGATGTTTTTCTACAGAAAGATTGCTTGATACGTGATCTCTCAAACTTTAAAATTAGTTATTGTTGACGTTTATATATTTGTAAGTCTTATAGTCCCTATTTTAGGTATATAGTAGTCATATAAATGTAATTTGCTCTATTGAAATAAATATATATTATATTATTAATTTAATTATTATTATATATATATAATTAAAGTATAAGCTTCAAATACAATATATTCTGAAATGATAAAAATCTATATGAAATAATATATGTATTTTATTGAATACATTATAATAGAAAAATTTTTACAATATTTTATGAATAATTTCAACAAATTCTGCCCATTGAAAAGTTTAACTTACTAATGAATAAATTGTGTTTTCTGTTTATGTATAATAATAATTAAAAATGATGTTCATTGAAGCAATTAGCAGAGGTTTTTCGTGTTTTATTTTGCTCTATATAATATATTAATTTTATTATATTTGTTTTTTATTTTATCGAGTTATTTTATTGTATTTTATTAATTTGTAAATTTATAATTAATTATTTTTTCTTAAATATTTTTTTTGTTATTGTAGTTGATCGGTTTTAATAGTTTTAGTTTGACGAGATTATCTTTGTTTTTTTTGGTTATTTTCTTTTTGGTTTAATACTTATTGGTCCTGCGATTTTAATAAGGTATGTTAAAGATATATCTCACCCTGATGTTATTTTCTAAGTTTTAATTAATTCTCTCACTTGCTATTAATCTTTCTGCAACTGTATTATTATCTTTTAGATAAAGCTGTCATTCAGTGTGTTTTCTCTCAGCTTATACACTCTTAAAGATGTTACTATCTCGCAGCTGGTATTATCTTACGGCTGGTGTTTTCTCTCAGAAATACTTTTTTAACTCATATTATCTTTCAACAGTATTCTCTCAGCTGATGTTCTCTGTCCGATTGCAATATCTCAGCTGATATTCTTTCACAGCTGGTATTCTTTCTCAGGTGGAATTCTTTCAGCTCTATTCTCTCTATCATATATATATATTGGTTTATTGTTGTATATGGGCGGTAGTTTCCTTCTAGCTTTTAGAGGGATTATTTTTCAGAGTTGCTCTTGTTGCTGTTAGATTATATATCCGCTTTTGTCTTTTCTTTTCCTATCCTCCTCATCCAGGATCGTAACTTCCTCTCGCGTATTAATATTCGTACAGCTGGGATATGTATACAGTTTCATGCAGTGAAATCTATTCGTGCCTCAGAGTGTTCATACTGTCTAGCTTGGGCTTAGTTCTACTCTGAGATTGACAATTTCTCAGCTTTGTGTATCTCTCTCATCTTGGGTATCTCTCAGGATGGAAAATCCCTACTTCAATAGATTAGGATAATATTCTTTTCTCATGCATACTTGTATTTCTTCTTCTTAACCTCAAGCATAGTTTTATTTTCTCAGGCTGGTATTTTCTTCTCATATGTAATTACTTTAAGCTTTGGGGCATAGTAGAATTATCATCATCCTTTTCAGGCAATTCTGGATACTGCATCTCTACCCAAATTCAGCAGCTCATATGTCCCATCAAAACATTGTTCTTTTAACTCACTCAATTATTTTGGGTCCATCGCTTCTTCATTTCCGCGCCCGGGTGCACAAGAAAATAGGGTTTTATATTTCTCCAATAAATTAGAACGACATAAATAATCTCCAAGCATGGGTTTTCTCTCCTTATCATAAGTATTCTCGGTTCCTTCTTAACATATAATTTATCTATTGTTAAACGTGTTCTTCTTTTTATTTGCTTGTCTATGACATCTCTTGGATCAAGATTTCCTTCTCAGACTACGTTATTCTCAAATAATTGCAATATCTGAAAAAATTAAAGAATTCAGACATTTTTCAATTCAATGAGTTAATTCGAACACTCTAGTATGGCGCAGAAGTTTTTCTCATCTTCCTTCTTATTTTATTATTATCCTTTTTATTTATTTATTCATTTTTATAACGTTTTATTTCTTTTATTAATATTTAATAGAAAATTAATATGTCAGTGTAATATAATGAGCTACTGTTCACTCTTTTTCATAGATGAGTCATTATATCACTTGACTCTACACACAAGTATGCAGTTATAGTTAATATTTTTAAGCTTTATTACTTATTTAATTCTTCAATGTGTTTCTTACTTTTATGAATCTTACTTTCAGGAATTTCCATCTTCAGCAATTCCTGAGCTTGTACTTCTTAATTAATTATTTTAGTTATATATTTAATAAGTAGATTCATTCAATTAACCTTTATATTATTGACTTCTATTTTCCATATATTCTCTATATTTACTTTTGGGAGGTAAATTCACAGTTTTCATCAGCAAAATTAACAATTGGGGAACCATTCAATCAATTTATTTCTGACTTTTACTACTGACTGTTCCAGCACTTCCATCAGTTTCCTTTGCTTCTTTCTTATTCTTTCTTTTTTATATCTTTTATCTATTACAAAAAAATTATTTTTATTTGGAATATCCAACATTTTCAATACAATATATAATGCTTTGGTACCATTAAACTGAATCAGCGCATTCTTAGGATAACTGGACTAATAGTGCAATAACACGATACAAACATAGTAGCCAGTCTATGGATATAACTATAATTAAATACTAATACTTACTATTTTCATGCTTATCCAGTAATACATAGAATTAAATATATTATTAGGTATATGAAAACAAATATTGATACAGTGGACTAGTAATAATTTTATAAATGTTTGCTCAGGAACGATCTTTAAGATAACCTTCTCAGTATATCATACCTAATAATTATAACTTATTTATATTATATAATTATTAATTATATATTTATATTTCGTTAAAATATGCTCAACTTTTAAACTGAAAAACTTTCCATTTATTAATGTGGTTCTAAGAGTGTAGTAATTAGGGGATAGGGGAGGTAATAATGGGTTTATGTGTATAATTATTATAGCGCCAATAATCGAATTTATATTTGATTTATATACTAAGGATTAAAATCCTAACGAATTTATTTCCCTGTATTCATTCCTTAACGTTACAGTCATATGAGCGTAACTAGGTTTATTTAGTATATATACATATATATATATCTCATAAGTGAATAATAAACTATCGATAGACTAGTGCTACTTTAATGAAAACATGTGGTATTTTTTGGGTCTATTACTAATTATATATATATAATTACCATTATTTTTTTTTTTACATTTTATATATCTAAATTATAGTCTTCTAAGAGATATGAGATTCTAATTTATCAGACCCTACATACGCCTCGAACAAGGATTTTTTACCATTTAATACTTGCCTCTTTAATAGTATATTATATATTAATTATTATCATTACCAGATAGTACCTTGAGGGTCTCTTCCTTATTATTTATACATTATGCCTTTTATCTACTTTAAGGTTAGTATGTCCAATACCTTCTAGTTATATTATAGTATGCATAGTCTATTATAGATCTTACCTCAAGCTCAATTAGTAGACTCACTTTATTTTGATGCATATGAGTATTTGTTCTTTGTCTCTTTTATGTACTCATTAATAAAGCATTAGAAACCTATATAATTAACTCATTTTTATTTTTTTTTTTTATTTACTTTTTATATTTAATTTATATATTTTTATGAATTTATGATGTAATATCTAATATTATTTATGGCTATTATTTAGTTTTAACGAGATCAAATAAATTTTTAGCAAAGTGAAATAATGTTTCAAACTCATAATAAATTTATATCAATGTGAAGTAAATAGTTAAGATTTGATGGGGGAATAATATTATTTGGGTACTATGTAAATAGCAAAACACGCTATAGTTTGAAACATTGAGTCATTATATCATTATATACAAAATTATTGATTTAAATAATCCAATAAGCAGTCTTACTAATAAATATCAAAATTGTTACCTAACGATTTATATCTTTTAGGGGTATCAAAATATTTAAAATATTGATGACACTTCTGGGAAAAGAAAAGATTTCTGCGTCTGGATAAAGTTTCTATATTGGAACCAGAAAGTATAACAAAAACAAGATGCTGCATTTGATAAGCAATGTTTTTGAAAGATTAAGATCTTTTATGGTGACATCAATAATCCATTATAAAGCATATTACCTAATTCGGAGTGGTTCTCTGATTCACACACTGTCTATTGGGTTGTATCTTTTTTTACGGTTTTTTAAAAGTTGCTTGAAGAATTGTGACACTCTTGGCAAATTCTTGGAGACTAGTTCTTTACTTGTTTCTTTAACTTTCTTCTTTGCCTGAAGGATTCTTTAGTTCTTGAAGATGCTTTAGCAAATTCTTTCTTATTCACTACTTTAGTAATTTCTTATTTGCTGAGTGTTTTCTTTAGTATTAGTATTACATTATATATACCCTTCTACCCTATACTTATCACTACTACACTTACTGATATATATATATACTACAGTCATATCATATATTTTTACCTACAACATTGTACTTATATTAAATATTTATTTTCAATAAACATTCATTAACAATACCCTATACAAGCCAGTAAATCAGTAAGATCAACCCCTAGGAGGTTTTACCTAACAACAAAGGGATTTAGTATGCTTTTGTCTTTTTCACCTCTGCTTTTACTTTGCTTATAACTTCATGTTTTTTTACTGCGTTTAACACATATGTTTTACTCGCTTTAACTAACATATTTATTAACTTATACATAGCTTTAAAAGCAGTAAATCGGTAAATCAATAGAGGTGTTACCCTCAACACCTAAGGATTAGTAAATAGTATGCTTGGTTTGTTTTTACTGAGCTCTTCTCCTAACTATTCTGCTCCTACTGCTTTAACCTCACTGCTTTACTCGCACTTTTAACTCCACTTCGTACTTCAATTCTCCTCTTACTGTCTTTAACTCACATATTATTAACATTACATACCTAAAGCAGTAACACATTCTATAGCGAAATCAATAGAGCGTGTTACCTAACCTTAACACCTTACAGGGCCAACTTATTAGTATGCTTTTGTTTTACTGCCTTCACTGCTTTCTAAACTTTCTTGCCTATTTTTACTTCGCTCCGTTAACTCACACGTCCCGTCTTTTACCTCGCTCTCAGTTTACACTCTCCATGCGTTTAACCTTCACGCTCTATCACATATGCATCACATTACATACCTTCTCACTACCCAGCAGTTAAATCTCAGTAAATCAATAGCACGGTGTTACCTAATCACTCTACAGGGCAATTAGCTATAGCCTTCTGCTTCTTACGCTTTACTCTCTTAACTTTCTGCTTAACTGCTTTAACTCACGCTCTTAACTCGCTTTAATCTCCACATACCATTACGATACCTGAAAGCCCGCTTTAACACCTAGTGAAATCAATTAGAGGTGTTACCTTAGCACCTAAGGGTATTAGTATGCTTCTCTTTGTTACTGCTTACTGCTTTTAACTTTCTGCTTTACTGCTTTACTCTACTTTACTGCTTTAACTCTGCTTTACTGTTTTTAAACTTTCTGCTTTACTGTTTTAACTTTCTGCTTTACTGCTTTAACTTTCTGCTTTAACTGCTTTAACTCATATGTTTTTACTGCTTTAACTCATATATTTCATTAACATACATACCTTACTTAAAGCAGTAAAAAATCAGCTAAAATCAATAAATCAATAGAGATGTGACCGAACACCAAGGGGGGATTAGATGCCTTGTGTATTTTACTGTTTTACTCATTTAACTCATGTTTTACTGCTTTAACTCAGGTACTTATAATTTACTGGCTATAACTTATATATAATATGTTTACTGACACCTTTAACTCATATGATTTTCACTCTTTTTTTTCAACTACATAACTTTATTAACAATTATGATTTTTTATTTTGCTTTTAAATATTATTACTTATAATTTATTATATTTTTATTTATTTTTATTTATTATTTTATATTTTATTATTTTATTTTTTATTTTATTATGATTATATTATTAATTAATATTACTTCATGCCTATTTTATTATTATATTTAGACACACATACACACACACACAACACACACACACACACACACACACACACACTTACACATTATACCACAACATTCACATATGACACTTACACTTTACCTATAACCCACTTACATATACAGTTCATACACACGCGGGTCATCGGTCACACACACACACACACACACACACATCTTTAACACTTATACACACATTCACTATGACACTTATTACACACATTCACTATGACACTTACATACACACATAGCTTTTTACATATTTTACAATATACATTGGAACCCTCAACACACACACACTTACACTTATACACACATTCACTATTGACACTTATACACACATTCCATTCACTATGACACTTACCCAATAGGAACACTTTACATATATACACTTACACACACCACACCCCACACTAGACACTTCTACTTACACTCACACACAGATTATACATTAACACACACATAGATTTACTTATACACTCACACAGATTTACTTTACACTACAGCACAGACTTTACTTACTCACCCACACACAGATTGTGATCTATCCAACTACACACACACACAGCACACACACATCACCACACACACACACATCACATCACATCACATCACTCATGAAACGTTTTCGACGTATGACTTGAAGACTGGCAACCATCTTGTTTTACAGCACTGTGGTGTGAAGATTTGTAGTCAGACCATCATTCAAATTAATATAACTAAATGATATTTCAAAGTATTCAGCCGCTAAAACTTCTCTAATAAATAAATCAATCATTATACATTCTTGAACATATAGATAATATTATAACTGTAAATACTTTTGTTGAGATAAGTTTGAAAAACTATAAAGTTTAAAATAATTTTTACTAATATATATTTATATTGAAATATTGAAATATCATATTTTACGTCACCTAAAGCCAATAAATCCCAGTATAATATCAGTAAGGTGCCCCTAGCACCCCTCTTCAACCACCACACATGCCAAACGCTTTGTTCTATTGACATATACTTAAGCATTTACCATCTTTAGGCCATGTATAAGGTAATAAAAATAAACAAATAGTTCTCCTGCTAACATAAACATGTATTTATTATAATCTTACTAAGTTCGTTATGAAAATAACAATATTCACTTACATTTATATTTAGGCGCTCGAGCTTTAACAAAAATATTTACAAAGTTTATAAACAAAAAATCAGAGATTTTCCTCTAATATTTTATTAATATTATCTCATTTTTGATTCATTCATTAATAATAGATCTAGTATTCCTATCTCTAGCACCTGAATACATTTGATCCACAATCCATCAATAACAAATCTAGAGACAATAAACACAACAACCCCAGCCACTCTCTTACAGATAACCAGAAAACTCGACCTCTCTCTGCATAATAATATCCAATGTTGATAAATGACTGACTACTTTTAGCGCTCCTATAATTTAGTCGCATCAGGAGGCTTCCCCTTTTTTTAGTCAGCTCCTCTGCACCCTTTTCACTCTTTAGTATTATCATCGTACTCTCTCCCCGTGAAGATCCAGCGAACGCGGAATTTATACACAGAGAGTGTCTCCTAAATTCCAACGCGCGCTACACACTCGCTAAGGGAAATTACTCCTAACACCATAGCTGCGACCACCCTTGTTTACTCTCACCGCAGCGATTGGTTTCGTCCTTCGAGTTCTGTACGAACTAAGGCACTACTACCTGTACAAATGTCTACAGCATATGCGCCTTTGCCATATAACTATACTCCCTCCGCCTTGGCCTAAACTTTTCAGGCCACCAGTTAAATTTCGTTATATCGGTCATTAAGCACTTTGTGCGGTCCCGCCCTGCACTGCAATCCCAGTGCTACTATTTACAGTGCCAATCAACCTACAGTCGTGTCACTGCAACAACTTCCCTATGCACAGATTCACAAATGGAGTAATATCCTCGTACCGAGCTATCAGTATCAAGATATCACTTGTTAATTAGTATTCTATTTTGCTATAATAACAGATATATTCTCAAACTGAAACCATATGCCTGGATCTGGTAAGATCCTACTTAAAAAAGCACGCTACAAGAAGGACAATGATTTTCCTTACTGTGATTGGTCGGAGTAATCCTCGTATCCTCTATATGACCTTCGTATGTGATTAATGCGTCCGATAATTTATTTATCGTCGTGTTGAAAATTACGTTTGTTTCTCTTACAACGTTGTATTTGCAGCAAGGTGTGTTTTATTATCTCTTAGACCCCGTATTTCATTTTTAAACGATCTATATCATTTATTAGCTGCCTTAAGCGGACAATGCACAATGTTGACTCTGACTTTTGTATTATAAAAGTTGTTTTATTTTTACTAAGTGTATATATCATAATTTATAAGCTATTCAATCATTCTACATTTCGCAGTACGAAATAATATCATCCAATTCTCAAATTAAGAATAGCGTGATAATAGTTGAAATTCGATACGATATGCAGCTGCTTTATAGGATGAGATCACGTGGAAGGCAAATACGCAAGAGCGCCCGCTAGAGCCGCACCTCTCCGTAGTCGGCTGTTCTCGGTAACCGACTGCTCCACCCTTGCCATGAAACCCGGCCGCGCTGATCCTAAAGAACTGCATGTTAAAGGCAGTTAGAGTCTCTAATAGAATGACAATAACGGCTATTCAGCGCATAGCGTCTGGCTTAACGTCCGCCTATCTCTTATACAGCTGGTTATCAGGCCTGAGCACTACCAGTGAACCTCGTGCGGCTCCCGACCTTCCTATCCATTACTCGATTCCCTTACTACGCGCGCTCCTCTTCGCCGCGTGCGTCACTGACGGGCGATTCAATCCCTGTAACTGAAGGGCTATTCCTTGATTTATTGCTTTAAGGGTACTCTGCTTCATAAATATATGTTCTTTAACTAATAATTCCCATAATAAATTATTTTCAGCCTAAAAGTCTATTTTAAAACTGTGATAGTTATAAAATTTATATAACAAAAAACAAAAGTATTACAACCATGTTAATCATAATAAATTCTTGGTTCAAAGATAATGATTGATTATTAATAGAAGTTTTAAGAAACTTTGAAAATTAATCTTAGTTATATTTGAATGAGTAATATAAATGTACGTGTTTAATTAAAACAGTAAAATGTTTTAATAATATTATACGTTATATGCAGTGTAGTGTGAGTTGTGCGTGTGTGTGGGTGTGTGTGACGTACACCATACTCATTGCATTGACCACCATCTGTGATCGATTACAACCTACATGCCACCACGTGCTGGCATAGTTATCGGTCCTCGGCCTCGTACAGGTATCATACCCTAGATCCCGAATAATGCAGCCTCCCGAGCAAAATGTCTGATGGCATGCTACGTATCGCCCCATTCCATGCCGACCAGTCTTCACGACAGATCGCTCTACACAGATTGCGAGAGGGTTATCGTAGCTTAGAGCTGGGCCTGTTGTTTGCTATGTCGTCGATCAGCCGAAGAATACGATCGCCGAAAAGTCTCATCGAGTGAGTACTTTGGCTAGCTCGCGCACAATACTTAGTCATGCTGACGGACCCGTCTAAAGTAGTGGTGCGCTCAGGTTGCTGTATTAACCTCCTTGAGCCCATGTCTCACCCTTCTGTACTAAGTATATCACTGAGTCAGTTGGCCCTGCTTGCTGTAGTTGAGACTTCATGGGGTGCCCCCTGCAATTCAGTCCTGATTAATACGGTAGTAAGATCTGGTGGTTTTGAAAGTACTAAAGCCTTTAAAATCCTAGTGCAGCTGTCGCACAAAGTGCACGACACTCAGAGACATACAATGCTACGTGCTCGTAATCCCGTTCACGTAAGATCTCCGCAACGCTGTTTTGTAAGTAAATCTTGTGTGTGAGTGTAAGTAAAATTCTGGGTCGCAGATTGTACAGGCATTCACTGTGAGTGCGTGAGCGATTAAACCTCAAATCACCTCCTAACATTCAGCCATAGCCTCTGCTCAGCAATTCTCAATTCCACGCCCACGGGACTTCATCCGTTCACCATATCTATGGCTAAACTTAGTGCACCAGCTTCTACCGTCTGCCGTTCGCGTTTCTGCCCTTGTCTATAAATGTTGTGGTGTCGTGTGTTTAGTCGTCGTGTGAGTACTGATCTCCCTACGACCACCTTGACCGCTTTCCCCTCAGCAAGTTTTTGCTGCGGCCTGTATGTGTTAGTTGTTTGTACCTGTGTGCCCGGGCGAAATTGTGCAACATCATCGTTCACGGTACCAACTCTACTCTTTGCATCCTTAACTCGCCCTTCGAGACAACCGGCCCGAATGCGAAGATGCCGTTCTCAACACATCTCCGACCTTGTCGTGTGTGCTCGCGCTCGGTTACACAACCCTTCACACCTCTATCCCTACACGCAGCTGGACACCTTCGGCGTCCTGCGGTTATTGTAACCCGACCGCTACCTACATGCTAATACCGGATGCCGAACCGCAGGCTCGAACTCGGCGGCCTTCCCATGATCCATGCTTACGAAACACCGTCCAACCCTTACTCCAACCCAACATACTCACGCACACGATACCTGTACGTTCCGGAAAACTTTGAGCGTAATCTCGATTCCACCGTGTTGAACCACGGATCCTGACCGTTAAGCCTATCACGCGTCTCTCCGCTTGCTACGCGTGCGATTCAATACCCAGTAGCCCACCTTGCCCTTTAAGGTTCGCTATCACTCTACAAGCACGGGCTGTACTCACTTTTGCTTGAAAAATAGTACCAGTCTATAGACACCTATTTACTCGACGCGTCAAACCACACCGGATTGCATTGCTGCCGGTACTTCCTATAACCGCCCAGCTTTTACTCCTCTCCTTATGAAGGTGAGAAATATTAAAGTGTTCATATAAGGTTGACTGCCAATGGTCGTCGCAATATGTACTGGATGAGCACCGGCTACGCCATGAAGTGAAACCTGTGTAAGTCGTGCTAGGATAAGGTGTACAAAGCTTGTCGCATGTCGCTCGTCGATGGTAGGATCTGCTAAGGATCGAGTAAACCGTGCTGTGTGCAACCGCCGCATACGTCTACTTCGGAACCTGATGTGAGTAACTTACGTATTAGAAGTGTCTTAAACTTCAGAATGTTGTATCTACCTGTCTAACAAGGAGGATCAGAACTGCTATCTAGCAGTCGTCCCATTATGAAGACGTATGCGTGCTACTCAAAGTGTCATAGTGATGTCAATATAGCCGGGACTCTTGATTGATCCCGACTGGATATATGGAGTTGTACATTTGATCACTATCACTGTCGCACTTGGTGAGTTACGGGGTTCGTCAACTGCCACAGTCGGGAGACTTGAGTGCTCTGTCCTGTCTTGGTGATAGTATAGGCCTATCACTATGCAGCATACAGCCGGGGGAAACGACCCCTCACCCAATTATCTGCACCAAACCTATCTGCCCTATTATATCTGATAGCGATCCAATCCGACCCAACTCGCGGAGCGATAACCACCCTGTTCCATCGTATGCACATGAATGTCCGTCAGATCCACCGTTACGCAATCGACACTTCAGTACCACAGGTCTTTGTATCGTATCCCAATCATCCTAAGGCTCACTCGCTTAACAGTAATATACTACATCATACGTAGTCAAAGCGATAGCTCAAACCTCTTAGTATGTACGTAGCCATGCGCCAATCTACGTGCACACCTCACGGAGCGCCTCACGCAGAACGTCCTTTGTCTTCTTCAACATTATCTCCTCCCGCTGACCACGATACTTCCAGATGCGCATCCACGACCCGATACTGGTCTCGACCTCCTCTTCAAACTACATCAGAATATCATGTAACCTAGGCAACCAACGGCGCCATCTGATAATCGCTAAGGACACAATGTAAAGGCACCTGCCCCGCCGGTATGAGCAATGTCCTATGTGTGTGTGTATAACCTGTGATTGTGTGTTCAAAATAATAATAACAATAGGGCATGAAGTAAATAACACTCACCTAATAATAATAATTAAAACATAAAAATAAAATAATAAAAATAATAAAAACCCAATAATAAAAAATAAACAAAAATAGTAAAATTAAATAAAAATATTAATTTGAATTAAAACAAAATAAAACAATTAATGTTAATAAATATATGAGGTTTAAGTGCAGTAAAGCATATATGAGTTAAAAGTGTAAAACATATGAGTTAAAGGCCAGTTAAAACCTACGTTTAAAGCAGTAAAAAACATTGAGTGTTAAGCAGTAAGCCAGTAAAACAATAAAGCATCCTAATCCCCCCCTTGGTGTGTAGGTCACACCCCTGGCGGAATCGGCGCCCCAACTTGTTCTCTGCACTTTGAGGAATTAAGGTAATTGTTAAATTTAAAATATATGCAAACGAGCTGCAAAAATATATGAGTTAAGCAGTAAAGCCCAGCAGAAAAAGTTAAAGCCAGTAAAAAAAGCTAGAAAGTTAAAACATAAACAGAAAGTTTAAAGCTAGATAATCTTTAAAGCAGAAAGTTAAAGAACAAGTAAGCAGAAGTTAAAGCCCACAGTTATATTCCGAGGTACAAAGCTGGGAAGAGAGCAGTAGCCTAAAAACAAAAGGTGGTAATCCCCTTAGTGTTAGGTAACACCTCTTATGATTTACTGCGTTTTACTGCCTTTAAGGTTTGTAATGTATGTGAGTTAAAGCAGTTTATAAAGCAGTGAGTTCTTAAAAGCAGTTATAAGCAGGAAGTATAAGCAGTAAAGCAGTAGTAAAAACAAAAGCATTACAATCCCTTAGGTGTTAGTAAATATTCCCTCTATTAGATTTTACTGATTTATCTGCTTTAAGGTATGTAATGTATGTGATGTTAAGTGAGTTAAAGCAGTAAAGCACTAACACAAAAGCCTATTATTAGTTAAAGCAGTAAAGTAGAAAGTTAAAGCAGTAAAGCAAGTAAAACAAAAGCTACTTATCCCTTAGGTGTTTTACCGTAACAACCTCTATTGATTTTACTGCATTTACATGCTTTCAAGGTATGCTTGTTAATGTTAATAGATATGTGCATGAGTTAAAGCTAGTAAAACCATCGTGGAATTGTTAAAGCAGTAAAGCAGTTGAAATGTTAAAGCTAGTTAATTAATAAATAAATGTTAAAGCAGTAAAACACAAAAAGCATACTAATCCCTTAGCGTGTTAGGTAACACCTCTTATTTGATTTTACTGATTTACTGCTTTAAGGGTATGTCTGTAATGTTAATAAATATGTGAGTCTTTAAAGCAGGTAAAAACATGATAGTTAAAGGCAGTAATGTATAAAAACATTGAGTTAAAGCCTAGTAAAACAGCTAAAACAAAAAGCATACTAATCCCTTTTGGTGCTAGGTACACCTTTATTGAATTACTGATTTACTGCTTTAAGGTATCTTATGTAAAGTTTATGTTTTAATAAAATATTCATGTACAATTGTAGTAAAATTGAATGACTCATGATGATTATGATATATACTATATATATTATATATATATATATATATATTATGATATATATATATATATTAATATATATATATATATATATATATATATATATATATATATATATTATATTTAATATATATATAGTGAGATACTATAATACTAATACCTATATATATATATTCCGGCGGGCGGTAAATATTGCGCCTGCGGGCGCCCTCGCGGCGGGCGTACGTCTGACAATATTTGCGGCCTGCGCGCGCGACAGCCGGGCGGGCGCAGGACGCGGCGCGTACGGGACGCGGTCGGGGCGCGCGCACACTGCGGACGTGCCCTCGGGTGTTGACTGCAGCTTTTGCGCCTGAGGTCACGCTGCGCCCTGGTGGGTAGCCTTTTATGATCTAGGGGAGAGGAAAAAAAAGGGAACCCATTAAAAATATTAAACTCTGTTTTCTTTGATGTAGGGTAGAGATGAGCTATCAAAGATGAATCATCAATATAGATGGTATCAAAGATGACGTCATCAAGATGAACGCTTCAAAGTTGAGGCATAATGCTGAGGCATTAATGCTGACGCATCAAAAATTGAGGCATCAAAGTTGAGCCGTCAAAGATGAGTCATCAAAAAGTTGAGGTTTCAAAATATCAAGTGTGTGGAGTGTAAGTGGGTAGTGTCAGGGACGAGTGTAAGTGTCGGTGTTACAGTGTCATAGCCAGTGTGTATTAACGTAGTCACTATGAATGTGTGTATAAGTGTCGTAGTGTACTGGTGTATATAGGACCATAGTGTGTATAAGTCCTGTTTTAGGAAAAAGACATACCTCATAGTCTAGGAAAGCATAGACACCCATGATTGGGCTATTCTAGGCTCAGGGGGAGGCTAGAAAAGCCTTGAAAAAAAGTTGCGCACTTCAGTTGCACTATTGGCACTCACTCATTGGCCACTATGTGGCACTCCACTTGGACACTCATTAGGCACTCATTGGCACTTCATCTTGGCACTCACCTGGCACTCATCCGGCACTCATAGATAATACTATTAGAACACTAATAGAACATCCACTAGATTACATACGGTTTCAAGTTAGGGCGAACGAAATATGGTGACGGTGAGGACCGAGCCTGTGCCAAAAATTGACGCATGCGTGTCCGTGCGGGCCAAAAATTTGACCCATGTATATGGCAAGGGTCATTGCCGAAATATCATTGTGTCAAACAAGTTAAGACCATTCAAAAAGGGCTAAAGCCCCTAAAGGAAGGGACAAAAAATTAGGGTGCGTGGCTCAAAATTGACCCATGGTATTTATGGCAAGGTCAAAGGGCCCGAAATATCCATGGTCAAACAACATGGTATAAGACATTCAAAACTTGTTGTTCCGAACTAACCCCTTAAAAGTAGGGTGACCAAAAATTTATCCACCGCGGTTGTAAAAGAGCCAATTCATTGACCCATTTTTACCAGAAGATAGTTTATAACAAATATTTTTATGGCAACTCTCGCTCTAGGTTAAAGGTTTAGGAAACCATGAAAAAAATTTCTGCACGAACTTTTTTAGGTCTCACTATATTAACTATAGTAAAGTGTTTCTAAAAAATGAATAGGGTTCCTCTCGATTAAAAATAGTGGTGAAGAAATTATTAAGAACTGTACCTTTAAATTTAATGAGGAGGATATTACTCAAAAATAATTTTTATTGTATTAAAAAGCAGGAGAAAATCAAGCTCAAGCGAAACGCTTTCTCAAAAAAATAAATATATATATAAAAAAGATTAGGTGGGCAATATTGTATTATATGAACATCTATGTAAATTTACAAAAATGCTTTTGTTAGGTCGAAAAAAATTGATTGTCTAAAACAATATTGATTTTGTCCATACTTAACAATATTTTTCAGCTTCTTTTTCCGACTTTTATCCAATTTCTCCTGTTTGTCCTTAAAATGTCCTTGGAGATTAGGACAAAAATTGAGCTTCTCACAAATAATTAGACTTGTTTTCAAAATTGTTCTGTCGCAAAAAAAATCCGTTTATATTAGAGCAGGTGGGAACATACCAATCTTTTACATGAAATTTAAAAACACGAATACGACGGATGTTCGGACAATCTTCGTTTCAAATGCTCTTGTCAAAACCCTTCTTTACTCTCTAGAGAGAGAGGGCGTAAAAGCAAAAAATCAAGTTAGACGTCTGTTCTCTCTCTATAACTATATAAATTTTGAGAAAAAGTAAACCAATTTTTCCCTAAATTCCCCGTTAATGTGTAAAAATTAAGAATTAGAGGGGGGTTCTCAAGATAAAAAATTTTATAAGAGGTTATGAGCTGATGATAAAATACTTGGTTTTAATATCAAAATCTTCAAACAATAGATAGGGTTTGTCCTCTCATACAAAACAAAATCCATGACGAATGGAAGTGTTATTTTTTAAGGGTGCGAGACGGGTCAAGTGCATCCACTAAAAAGCAGGATACGCGAGTATATTCAAATTAATAGAGTACAAGGGTTGTATCAATATAATCGACGAATATATAGAGAGTGCAAATTTAAAAATTTTTAGGGAGCACCCTAGAGGCGAGACAATTTAAGTAATTTTCTCACTGTTGTTTGCTGCCTTTATGAGCATAATCGGTGTGTGCCCATTAATTCCAATGGGATTCCAACACCCATTTTATTTTTTTTCACTATTATATAATTATTATTGCTCCTGATTTAATTCTAATTTACTCACTCAACTGCATTATATTTATTAACTAATAAAATTGTACTCAAAATAATTATATAAATTAGGCCAAATTTTGATCTCATATATTATATTAAATTTTTCATAAATGTGATTAGAAAATTTAGAGGGATAAAAATAATATATACGTTAACTTTAATTAAGATAGTTATATCTATATAAATTATTTTGTTAATGAATTGAAAAATATTTTAAAAGATAAAAATAAAAGTATATTTATTTAAGATAAGTTATATTTTTATTATAAATTATATTTTATTTATTTAATAAACAGGGTTTTTCACAAACTTAAATGAATTTATTTTGGTATATAACAAAACAAAAATTTGATAAATATAATTTCTATATTAAATATAAATATCTTTATAATCTTATTATATATCAAATTATATATATATTTATAATTAATCAGAGCTTCGCTCACAACACGTATCTACAACACTCAAAAGACATATCACTAAAAAACTAATTAATAAATGTATAATATCAGAGGTACAGCCTTTTAGTACATATGCATTCTAATTGTGTCAATATATTTAGCATTTCCAATGAATTATATTATACTATGCTACTATAATATATTACTATATTATATTCAAGAGAAGTTGAATATAAATCCCGTTAAAATAAATAAATACTTCACTATATATTATTATTTAAGATAATATTTTATAACCATACATAAATATAATATTTTACTCATAAATTAGTGAGTAGTTAGATATATATAATTATATTTGTAGAATATAAATAAATTATATACACTTTAAGAGTTCTAAATTTTGTAATGGAAACATATTTAAAGCATTAGGGATATAAAAGTATACAGACAGGTGGCGTCTAATTTTAAGGAAGTTAAAATTTTCTATGCTCTCGAATAAACAGGTTTTTTCACCACGTAACTAACCGTTATATATTTATCTACACATTTTCTGGGTGTTGTGATTCGGTGGCGAATGTTTTATATTAAAATATTAACCTATATAAAATATTTGGGTAAAATATAATAATTATTCTATTATAACTACATCTAATAATAACGATAATGGAAATATAACCCTTAAATAATAATACATAAATTACTAATTAAAATTCCTTACTTTATTTGCTTATTACTGATATATATAGGTGTCACTATATTTCACTATAAGAAACCAATATAAATATTATTCTAAATTGACATGTCATCTTTATAGGAGGTAGATTATAATAATAATTGTGATAGATTTTAAGAAATAATAAATCTTACAAATTATTTAAAGAATATAAAAAGCTCAAATTAAACTTATATCATAATATCTGTCCCACAAACTAACTTACGAGAGTGTGTGTCCTTGAATTAACTTTATATGAGAGGAACGCAAAATCGAGCTTTCGTATTATATAATATCGTTTAACTTTTTATTCATTTCAATATTAAATAATTGACTAATAAAAATTTGAAATAAATAAAGTCTATATATGTATAATATAGGTATATATATAATTTTAAGAATAATAGTTTATATTAATAATTTTATGTTATTATTATTTATTATAAACAAGTTCACTAAATATTTGTATCAGTGATTGTCTAAGAAATAATTATGGATTAATTAATATTTTATATATATATGGAATATTAATATAATAAAAAAAACTATTGAAATTTCAATTAAAAAACGTCAATTTA
>JABUQX010115681.1:17500-25000 GCA_015478945.1 Trachelipus rathkii | reverse complement strand
GGCCCTCCGGCTCGCGCTCCGCTCCGGGGGACCTCCGACTCAGGCTCCAACTTCTGCCCTCGATTCGGCTGCGACTCCGACTCCGCTTACTGCCCAGCGCGAACGAATCTGGTTCAGTCTCTGAAGTTTTATTAGGATTATTATTATTCATTTATTATTATTATTATTATTATTATTGATTTATTATATATTATATTATTCATTATTATTATTATTATTATTGATTATTAGAAATGATTTTAGGCACCGGCTCCGGCTCAGCCTCTGAGTCCAATATATATATATATATATATAATATATATATAATATATATATATATATATATATATTATATATATATATATATATATATATATATATTATATTATTATATATATACATATATATATATATATATATATATATATTATATATATATATATATAGGGCTAATTACTTTGCTAATGGTTCTTCTTTTGTTATTAAGCACCCTAATATTAAGAGGATTTGCGCTAATTTAGAAATCCCATATTTTGAAATGATATTTTTATAACTAAGTTTTTAATAGATATTCAATAAAGTAAAAGTAATAAGTCCCTTCTGTTGAGATACTCTTTGTAGGCGAATTGCAAGTCGCAGCCTTTTCCAGTGCGTTTTTCGAATTGCCTGACTCTTCTTTTTTGCGAAAATTTGTGATCGAAATTCAAGTCGCAGCCTTTCCTTGCAATTTACCCTTCTTGCCGGGAGTTTTCTAGAGAGAGTATCTTATGAGTGAATTCTATTTCCTTTGATTCTTGTTAATTGCCATAACTGACTGACTTTATCTAGACTGGAGAGTATCTCCAAATGACGGGTTTTATATAGCTATTTCACTTTGACTTATGCTAAAATTTTGATGCTCGCGCTAATCTTAGCATAAGTACGAACATAAATTAAAATGTTTACAAAGTTATAATGGAGTGTGCTACATTACTTCCTGCGCTAAACACGGAGTGAGAAAGTATGTTAAAATAATTATACAAGAAATAATATAATACATAAAATTAATAGTTACTTTCAAATGCAAGCCATATTTAATTATGTCCGCAGCGACATAAGCTAAACATCAAACATATGAAGCAAAAATATCTATACATGAAATTTGAAGAATATTCAAATACGAGCATAACTGTTTACATTCCGCAAGATCTAAACATATATACAAGTATTTGAATACATATAAATACAATTAATGTTATATATACAGAAAATAAATAGGTGCATTTAAACACAGCCATATTGGTTATATCCGTTAGATATAAACAAACATACAAACATTTAAATGTGCATAAAAAGTACAAAAATGTTAATACATAATAATTATTGATATATGAAACAATTGAATTATTCACAAGTTAAATAGGCCACATTGATCGAACCATTAAATCCAAGGAAAGGTCCAGTATAAGACGTTTCTAACGTATCCATAATTTGACCAATGCGCACGTAGTTTTCAAAGTTGTAGTTACGAGAGAAACATTGCTTGACATATGTAGAGACGAAGTTGCTTGAAATTTAGGTCCTTTGTTTGAAAAATTTCTTCATACATAAAAGGGAGAGGTCACAGAACCATTTAGGATTCGAAAAGGAATCAAAGTTCGTAGTGGAATTCAAAAATGAATTTCTGGCCATAATCCAAACTTAAAATGATGAAAGAAATCCATACCATAAAGGAAGTTACATATGTAGATGCGAAATTGCCCTTTGAAATTTAGTCCTTTATTGTGAAAAATTTCTTCATACATAAAAGTGGGAAGCGGTCACAGAACCATTTAGAAAGAATTCGAAAAGGAATCAAAGTTCGTAGGGGAATTCAAAATGAGTTTCTGCCCATAATCCAAAAAATTTGAATGATGAAAGAAATCCATACCGAAAAGGAAGTTTTGCTATGTCTAACGATGAATCCTCGAACTGTGATATTTGTGAAAAGATGAAGACCATAATCCCAAAATTAATTAAAAATGAAAATTGAAGTTCTTATCGATATCGTTTTCTTGAGTCATCTTCTAGGGGTGTCTGATTGGGATTTGTATTATTGCAAGTTGTTTCTTTTCTTCATTGTTTGTTTTTTAGAAGGCGTTGATTGAAGTTCTGGGTGCTTTTACTCCGGGTTCACCAATTATATAGGGTAGGACTTGCTAAGTTGTTGGCTTATTTTAAGAGCAAGCACCCTATATAAGAGGATGGTAATTTAGAAATCCATATTTGAAATGATATTTTTATTAAACATAAGTAATTGATATTCAATAAATGTTAAAGTAATAATCCCTTCTTTGTTGAGATACTCTTGTAGGCGAATGCCAAGTCGCAGCCTTTTCCATGTGCGTTTTCGAGCTTGCCTCAGACTTTCGTTTTAGTGCCCGAAAATTGCTGATCGAAATTCAAGTTCGCAGCCTTTCCCTTGAATTTATCGCTCTGCCGGAGTCGTTTCATAGATGAGAGTAATCTTGTAGTGAATTTATTTCTTTTGATTCTTGTTAATTTGATCTGACTGACTTTATCTGACTGAAGAGTATCTCAAAATGACGGGTTTATATAGTATTTCACTTTGACTTATGCTAAAATTTGCTCTCCGCAATCTTAGCATAAGTTACAACATAAATTAAAATGTTTACAAAGTTATAATGGAGTTCCATACATATATTATATATATATATATTATATATATAATATATATATATATATATATTATTATATATATACATAATATATTATATATATATATATATAATATATATATATATATATATATTATATATATATATATATATATCTAACAAGGTTAGAGTTATCGTATAGGGCTAAAATTTGCAGGGGTGTTAGATGGTGACGTAATCGTCGTAGACGAAGTTACGTCCCCGTGGCGTCCCCCGAAGGGGACCCACACCAACTACGAAATCGAAATGTTTGTATAAGACTGAAATTGGAGAGAGGATTTCAGAGTTGAATTTCTAGAAAGAGTTGGTATTGGAACTGAGGAGTAGGCTCCGGCACCGGTGCTGGAGCCGGGCGGTGCCGACGTTAATAAAAAACATCCGCATATAAAACAACAATGTGGTGTCCCTATATAAGGGTTATCGAAACCGCTAGATCTCGAATATTTGAGGGTTAAAGACCGTGTATTAGGGTGTCTAGACCCCCATGAGGGCGCGGTTCTGAACTAAAAAAAGAGCACAGATGCAAACAGAGACCTCGAAGGAGGAATGAAGAAGGATGAAGGAAGAATAAGGAAGGAAAGAATGGAGAAGGAGTCTGACTTAGAGGAGTAGGAGTTGACAGCCCACCGGTGCTGGAGCTGCTGCGGTGCCGAGTTATTAAATATTTGCTTAATGAGACAATATTGGTGTCTCTTATATATTGTTATTGGCCGTCTGTAGATTTCGAAAATAATGGTTTCAGAACCATCAAGAAAAAATAAAAATAAAAAATAAATAAATAAATAAATAAATAAAATTTCTTATTCTTTTTATGTTTATAACTTACAAATTTACGTTTTTACATACCCTAAAGCAGTAAATCAGTAAATCAGTAAATCAAACTGCCCTTCCATGATCTATTGATCTATTGATCTATTGATTCAAGTCATATTTTTTACTAAAATTGTTGCGTTTTACATACCCTAAATCAGTAAATCAGTAAATCAAACCACCATCCAACCACCCTCCAACCTTCCATGATCTATTTGATCTATTGATCTATTGAAATCTTATTGATTCAATCATAGTTTTTAGTAAAATAGTCAATGTTTTACCATACCTATAATCAGAAATCAAAAAATCAATCCAACCACCCTCCTGTCCATCCGTGCATATATTGGTCTATTGATCTATTATCTATTGATTCAAGTCACATTTCGAGTATCATTTTGGATAAACATAACTAAAAAAACAAATTCTTTATACACTTGACAATGAATATATTGACTAAACGTAACCAAAGTTTTTCACATTAAGTAAAGCTAACATAACATTCATCAGTCTAAGAATTAATACAACAACAAACAACATCCCTTAAACACGAATAAACGTTAAAATTAACAAAGTCCACACTTAACAATAGTAAAGTAACTAACATAGCATACAAAAACGTACCCTATTCACACTTTTTTCAAACATACCTCATAACATAACAATGTTAATTTTAGATTAACATTGTAATATTTAACAAAAATTTTTTTAAAAAGTTTTAATTAATTATCATTATTTATATAAATATATGTTAACGTAACAAAGTTTTCACATTAATAAAGCTTACGTAGCATCATCTGAACTATGAATATAATGCACAACGACAAACCTGACACACCTAAAACATGAATAAACTGTTAACGTTAACAAAGTTCCCCACTTAACAACAGTAAAGTAACTAACATAGCATACAAAGACGTAACCTATTCACACTGTGTCAAGCATATCTCTAACATAACAATGTTAATTTTAGATTAACATGGTAATATTTAACAAAAATTTTATCACAACAATGGTTAATTATCATACTGATCAAAGAATAACTGCTAACGTTAACAAAGTTTCACATCAATAAAGCTAACATAGCTTAAACATGTGCAACTAGAAAATAATGTTATAGCGACAAACCTAACACAACTTACATAACGAATAAACTGTTAACATTAATAAAGTTCTACACTTAACACCTGTAAAGTAACTAACATTGCATTGCAAAACGTAACCTATTCATTACTTTTTCAAGCACTATTCTCTCACATATTAACGTTAATCTTACATTGACACAGTAACATTTAGCAAAAAATTTATCCATAACCTTGTCGGATTATCATACAGACCAACTAATATAACTAACGCTAACAAAGTTTTTACATATCATAGAAACATTTAACAAAATTTACCATAACCTTACCTAAATATCATAATCCCCAAACAAATAATTGCAAACATAAAAAAACGTTTTATCCAACATAACATAAAATAAGTTCTTTGAATAAAATCATCATAGTAAAATGTATAGTTTACGAAATTTTAAAGCAGTAAATCAGTCAATCAAACCACCACCCGTACCCTCCCCGACCCTCCCTACCCACCCGTCCATGACCTTTATTGATCTATTGATCAATTGATTCAAGTCACATTTCGAGTTATCATTTCGGCTAAACATAACATAAAAACAAGTTCTTTTATATACTAACCATCGAATATATTGCTAACGTAACAAAGGTTTTCACATTAATAAAGTTAAACATACCATTACCAGAACTAAGAATATAATGTACAATGACAAAACCTAACACACCTTACGGATGAATAAACTACTACATTAAACAAAGTTCCATACTTAGCAACATAAAATACCTAGCACAGCGTTACAAAACGTAACCTATTCAGACTTTTTCAAGCATATCTCTTAACATATCAATGTTAATTTTTTACATTAACACTATTGATTTACCGTCTCATTTCGAGTATCATTTCGGATAAACATAGCCCAAAAAATGACTTCTTTATATACTAACCAGCGAAACATATTTGCTAACATAACAATGTTTTCACATTAATAAAGCTAACCATAGCATCATATGAGCCTAAGAAAATAATGCTTACAACGACAAACCTAACGACAACTATACGCACTAATAAACTGTTAACATTAACAAATTCCACACTTAACACCAGTAAAGTAACTAACATTTGCCATACAAAACGTAAACCTATTCATACTTTTTTCCAAGCATATCTCTAACATATTAACGTTAATTTTACATTGACACAGTAATATTTAACAAATATTTATCACATAACCTTGTCTAATTATCATACAGACCAACGAATAACTGTAACATAACAAAGTTTTATCCAAACATAATATAAAAATAAGTTCTTTGAATATAATATCACAGTAAATTGCTTAATAGTTTACGATTTTAAAGCATGTAATCAGTAAATTCAGTAATCAAACCATCAACCCTTCCCCACCCTTCCCACCATGACCTTTTGATCTATTGATCTATTGCATTCATGTCATATTTCGAGTATCATTTCGGGTCTAAACATAACACAAAAATAAGTTATTTATATACTAACCATCGGAATATATGCTAACGCAAACAAAGTTTTTACACATTAATAAAGCCCTAACATAACATAACCTGAAACTAAAATATAATGTACAACGACAAACCTAACACACCATACGCTACGAATAAACTACTAACATTTAACAAAGTTCCATACACTTACCAACAGTAAAGTACCTAACACTTCGTCCAAACGTAACCTATTCACACTTTTTCAAGCAAATCTCTAACATATCGATGTTAATTTTACATTAACATCGTAATAATTTAACAAAAATTTAGCATAACTCTGTCTAATCCATCATACTGACAACGAATATTATTGCTAACGTACTAATTTTTTACATCAACTTCGTAATATTAACAAAAATTCATCAAAATAACCTCGTACTAAATATCATTAATCCCCAACGAATTAATTGCCAAAACACTAAAGTTTTAACCCAAACATAACAGAAATAACAAAATTTTTATCCGAACATAACATAAAAATAAGTTTCTTTGAATAAAAATATCACAGTAAAGCGTAATAGTCTTACTGCATTTTTAAAGCGGCTAAATCAGTAAATTCACTAAATCAAACCATCCATCCCTGCAGTCCCCTCCACCCATCTGCTCTTGATCTATTGATCTATTTGATTCAAGTCATATTTTCGAGTATCATTTTGCAAACCTAACATAAAAATAAGTTCTTTTATATACTGACTACAAATATATGCCTTACGTAACAAAGTTTTCAGATCAATAAAGCTAACATATTCATAACCTGAACTAGAAATATAATGTACAAATGCAAACCTAACATACCTCGCCTATGAATAATTCGCTAACATCCTGAAAATTCCCTACTTATCAAAGGTAAAGTAGTAACAGGTCATACAATATTCGATATGTTCCCACTTTTCTTGCATATCAGCAAACAGGTAAAGGACGTATTATCTAACAAAATCCCTTAACAAGTGACCAATCTATCAAAGATTCCAGCATCATGAACTATGAATTGACACTATCTTCATCAAAAGTGTCACTCGTCTCCGGAGTATAACATTCATTTGCAAACTTTGGACCATAAACGTAACATTAGCAAAAATTCTTCGGGCCAAACCTACATTACTCAAACAAAAAAACTTAACCTAGGCTCACGTTTCTAACACATCATTTCGTCAGTTAAACACAGTAAATCTAACAAAACTCATCATGCTCTCTAAACCAAATCAGCTAGTTAATTTCATACTGTCATATGTAATATTTAACATAACGTACCTAACTTACGAATATAAACATTTTCATTAACCAAGAGTATCTAAAGCCAACACATGCACTCCGAGAGAAAACCCAAGGAGCATTGCGCCCCTTGAAAAGCGCGTGCTGAATCCTGAGAGGGGGAGATCACCCCGAAGGGGTGTTTAAGCTAGTTTTGGGGCTCAGCAACC
>JABUQX010115681.1:7500-10000 GCA_015478945.1 Trachelipus rathkii | reverse complement strand
CTAATTGTATATAACTGCTAATCTCCTTAAAATTTATTATATTTATTGAATTTATTATGATATTATATGTATTATAGATTAATTATTATTGTAAATTATTTCAACACTCTATACATATTTTATATTACTGTTAACTTTACTCTCAATCTTATTGACTCTGTAATATAACTTTATCTATTCTTTTTTATTTTATAATGTGGATTTATTTTAATTATTTCTATGTCATTGATATATCTCAATCAATGATTATCTATTATTACTGAATATAGTTAGAGTTCTTTGATTATATTGGACGTTACTTTCACTCTATATATAATTCGATTTATAATGTATTTTATTTTTATATATATTATTGTATTAGTCATTTATTATTTATTATATTTAATATTTATAATTATATTTAATTCATTTCTTATTTTATAGATATATTTATTTAAATTATTTTATTTTTGATCTCATTGTTCTATCTATTATTATTCAACATCTCTCATAGATCATTTTGTATGTCTGGGGGAAAATTGATATAAAAATGATATATAAGAATATATACTCATA
The DNA here is from genome assembly GCA_015478945.1 of Trachelipus rathkii. NCBI lineage: Eukaryota > Metazoa > Arthropoda > Malacostraca > Isopoda > Trachelipodidae > Trachelipus > Trachelipus rathkii. The sequence goes on along the minus strand of JABUQX010115681.1, from coordinate 9,445 downwards.
TAATTTTTTAATGGGATAAAAACAAACAATACAAAAAAAAAACACAGTAAATAGGGATATTATTTTTTTTTGTCTCATCTAGAATTAAACAGGTTTTTACATCCCTTGCTTATTTGAATGGATGAAAATATTATTTTTGGATATTGTTAATATTCATAGGTTTTTCTCCAAATAATTATTGCTTGTACTCAACAAATAAATATGACGTTTTTTATATTATTAGACAAGCGATGATTTTTATGCGGCTATGTTATAGCATTTCATCCTTATAATAAGTCCGATTATATACATACTGCTTGAAAGTTTGAAAATCTTCACTAGTCAATTTATTATTGTTTCTCTTCCCGAAATCCTTGCTTCTTCAGAGCTTCATTAGCAATTCACATATTTTATAATTCGACTGTTCGCTATTACTTCTTCTATGATCTCTCTTTTCTTCCTGTTTCTTCGTTCTTTTCTTCTCTTTATTTCGTCAACATTATTGTTAATCTAGAGTTCTCGCGGACAACTTTAATTCTTATACTATTATTACATATCATTAATCAATCCACCTTTCTTTCTACATGCTAAGACTGGCAGGGCAAGGTACGCTTGGACTAATGCATAATACGGAAACAGTAAAAATGATAGTTGACAGTATACATGACACATTAGTCGTAAAAGGAAAGCCCGCCTTTTACTAAATATATACTAGATTATTAATTAAATATACTATATAACTAATTCTATGTCTAACAATATTATACTAACCTTTTATCAATAAATTGAAATTTAGTTGCATCTTTATAAAACAACCATAAAAAATAATTTAAAGAAATTTAATAAAATTGCCAAAGCAAAATTCATACTTTAAATCTAATATTTAATCAAAAAACTGAAATCTATAATCAAATGGAACACAAAAACTCTAGTAGAATATCTATTCGTCTAAATATTTTACTTTCATTATCAAATTATTATAATAACATTACTAAAAACTATATTTAAAATATATATATACTCATGAATATATATTATATATAGTATATATGTAAAACATTACTATTTTTTAATCTATAATCCTCCTACTCTTCCAATCAAAAGTCTGATGTGGTTAATAAAAATCCGGCGCTTATTTAGTCGCTCAAGGTCACGGCCTAGTCGCCCTTTCAAAGGACGTGACTAACACCTAAACACGGTACAACTAGTGTTGGCGATCTATAGCGGAGAGTGCTGTCGGATAGCGCATTACGTTAGGGTATACTGAATATAGGAGACTTTCAGCCAGTTGGCGGGATATAAAATAAAGTATTCCCGGGCTCTTTTGTCGAACCTTATTTATTGAAATATGTGGAAGTATGGAGTTGGATGTTCGCTCTTTATTAAGAATGTTACAGTTTAATTGGTTTGAGAATTTAGGAAGATATATAATTTTATTTATTTATAGTTTTACTGTGGAATCTATATAACCTATTTATTAGTTCTATCGATCATTACCTATTTTTATTATAAATTTTAACTTCCCAAACAATTTAGAAACATTTTTTGGTAACCAATATATATATATATATATAATATAAGATTTTATAATTGATTTTATAATACTTTTATCTTCTTTTACCCTCTAATATATTTATAGATAACTTTAATTTATTTTATATTATATTATTAGGCTCTATAACTAAAATGACTAAGGTATATACATATTTTATAATTGATTCTGTGTATAACTCCAAATAATTAGTATTGTGATGTGTGTGTGGTGTGTGTGTAGTACTGTGTGGTGAACAGCAACAGAACTACTCAATAGAGAATTTAAAAACACTAAACATTAAGCGACTACATATATAAACAGATATAATCACTATTCAGCCTGTCCACTTACATAAACACCTAGCAAATCCAAAAATTCATTGTTCAAATAACCCAATAATTCAGCAATATAATCAAATATATTATACCAAAA
>JABUQX010115681.1:0-2500 GCA_015478945.1 Trachelipus rathkii | reverse complement strand
GACTAGTGTTTGCCTAGGTTCGATTCCCTGAGGAGTTTCCTTCCTGATGTGAACTTACGTTCTGTTTTGGCGCTCAGAAATTCCATTTTGCTGAGCCGTGTATGGAACACTAACTGTTATCACAATTCCTTTATCACTTAAAAAAATTGAAAAATCATGAGAAAGAAAATTCTGAAGCATTATCAGTTTGAAAATATTTTATTTATATTTTCACCCGACTGATTTTCTACGAATGAATTTAGTATTCTTTAAATTGTTGGGAAAGCTTCAATTTTAAAACTTGCTACTCAGCAACTTTATCACAGTATATCCTTTAAATCACTTAAAAAAAAGTTGAAAAAGATTTATGATTTCCGAGTGATGGGATTCGAAACGGTCCACATATATATCGGAATGAACCATTTCCAAAAGTTTTGTACTTTTGCGATGAGACTTTTTTAAAAGGCAATTGAGTCATTTTATTTTTACGCATGTTTCACAGTTAGGCATATCAGAAGTTTTAAAAGTATAAGTCACTTAATTTCTTAAAATTTTTCACTGCTAAGATATTAAAATGAACCATACCTTCAATGTAAAACTTCTACATGCAGCAACTGTAATTTCAGATCGCTACGGAAGCTTTTTCTTGGCCAATAATAGGTTATGTTTTTCTATTCGTATCAATAAAATTTCGTCCGTCTTTACCATATATTTTTGCATAGCCTGTGAAGCTACAACTTAGCCTCTTAAATGAGTCATATTTGAGAGAGATAGTAAAGCAGTATGTAAATTTGGCACGTAAAGAGCTTCATTTATATTTAACGTTTTTAATTTCTCTTCCTAGTTGACTTTTTATATTAATACTGCCTGTACCATTTATCAAAGTTTCAGATGAGTCTGCTAACCTAATTTTCATATATTCTTTAGTAGTACTTAATTCGGTAAAATACTTATCTTTTTCGAACCAATATGCGCAGTTGACCGCTATCTAAAACCATTGTCCACGGAGAACATTTTCATATTCGGTGCCTCGCAGATTAAAACACACGTGATTGCTATTTTCGTTCAGTTCGTTTCTGTGAACAATTTAGTTTTACACTTTGATGCTTTATGCCCAAAATAAGTTACATTTGTAACATCTGACATGTATTTTCACACAGGACGCTTTTCGTGACTTTTTTCTTGAAAATTTGTCCTTCTGGTAACCATAGCAGTCCATCTTAGTATTAGTAAATCTTGATGGTCTAATCTTACTTCTCTTCCATAAAATTTTCCACTCGTAAGATTTCCGGACGTCAGGCAAATTCGTCTCGACTTGCATTGCGCAAATCTGAAAAGTTACTGTATTCATCAGGCAAGCTATATAATAATAGTATACTTACTATATCATCATGAATATCAGATTTTCAACTCACGCAATTTACTCACGGCGTCGAAGACAGATAAACTTTTTACATCTTCATATAAACTGGAACACGAACCAATTTTAGTTGTTTAAGCAACATTGCCTTAAGCGCAGGATTCTTTGATTGATACCAAATACCTTTAATTTTTTTGTCTCGCCAACATGAGTGTTTGAGGGGGTCTAGCAATTCTGTTGGTATTGTTGGTTGTAGTTCAACTCTCGATGGTTGTGGAATAATAAGTATTAATTCTGACTTTAGCTTTCCGATCGATCGGCGCAGTGCCATTTGGTGTAGCTTTCTGATTGTTAATCTGTTCTGGTCTTTTCTTTGTTTCATCACTGAGATCGTATTCCCATAAATCGCTTCTAATTAATAAAGCTTGCGCTTGAATACACCAAGTATCATAATTATCCTTTTGTAGGGGTTCGATACGTATTCCTGTAGAACTTGCCATGATATAATTTTATTTCTGTATCCGATGTTTGTTTTAGTATCGAAACTTAATTTGATCAATCTTTAAAGTAGCAACGAAGTAGCAATGAGTAGCAAAGCGGCGAACGTAGTAAATTTAGGGTAACTAGCTAACTCCGCTCTGCTACCATGACTAGAGTCCAAATTATCGTAGTTGTCACTTGCAATACACAATTGCGTAAATACATAGATAGGGGTTCGAATCACTTTAGTTACAAACACCTTTAATATGTACAAACATTATAACACAAGTCCATTACCAGATTGGAATAGCAAGTAAGGTATATATAAGATGAAAATAGAATAGCAATGATACTGAATCATAACAATCTTAGATATAAGACATTCAGAGGTACGCACTCTTCTGGGCATAACGACGATTTTGTAAATCCAGTCATGATGACGTATTTCTTCACATATATATATTAATATATAGTATATGCAATTAACAATATATATAATATAGTCTGTTAATATAGTATATATATATACGTATATATTATATATTATATATAAGTAGTTAATATAGTATTATATATATTATAGTATATATATATAGTAGTGGTTGATAAAGGTAAGTAACGGCTGACACGGAAACAGGATTCGGATTTAAAAAAAAATAACATGGGATATATAAAGATGTT